>JAVYIG010000909.1:0-202500 GCA_035222895.1 Strongylocentrotus droebachiensis
AATAATGCATTTAGCTAAGGCTATTTATGCCTTGTCGAGTTGAAATTTCACACTGATTGTTATAAGTGTAGCCCAATTGTTTCTTCTTTATTTTAATGTAATAAGCTCGATAATTCGATGATAACGGCCTCCTCTGTCAATTCATTTAAGAGATTGTTTATCAAAGTTGTAATTTGTAAATAGCTCAGCCAAACATACACTACGTGCATGTTCTGTAATATTAACATGATTTATTAACATGATTGCGACTTAATCAATATTTTCCTATTGCCATTACAGTTGAACTAGGTTGATGATAAATGATTATTTTGAAAACGAATATTCGTTTGTAACACGTCTATTATTGCTGTGTTATATCTTCTAAATGTACGATTGGATTTGATCTTATCTGTTCTGTATAAACGTTATGCTTTTTGATGTAAATAAGTTCATGATTATTCTGGGCCCCATGGAAGACCATTACTTATTGGTGAATGGGGTACCCTGACAACAGATTAGAAATAAATAAATAAAATAAGAATTTTAAAGAATAGAATCAACGGGGTTACCTGCATTCCAAGAAACCATGGTTATATGTTGGAAAATATATTAAGGCAGGAATATTTGGTGATGCGATTACAAATTACAGACAGTGTGTGTCCGGACAAGTTGTGTATACGGCCAGTTGATTTTAAACAGCAATCTAAAGAAGTTTACCAGCAATATTTCATGAATCTTCTAAGACCTTTGATGAAAAATATTATAAAAGACAATTATTTATGATGGTTAGTGCCATTGATACATATTTTTTGTTAAATCTGAAAACAAAAGAGAAGTCGTTATAGTTAAGTGTCCAGCCACCCAGCCCCCATTATACATCTATCTGGTTCAAGTCAGCATTCAATGTATCGATTCTCGTAGATGAAATTGAATTGTGTAACAGATTTGAAGGTTTAGCGAGAGATTTAGTATTGGTAATTGTATCTATCAAATTACAGAGTGGACACCATCATTAGCATCATCATTATCACAAATTCAAAGAGATCAAAATCAGTGTATGGATTGCATTACACCTTGCGGCAAAGAAGGATCATCTTGATGTCAAAATATATCTTATCAGCTTAGGAGCTGACGTTAATTGGAGAATGGATGAGGGTTGGACTTTAATCAGTGCTGCTACGAGCGGCCGTCTTGATGTCACCAAATATCTGATCAGTCAAGGAGCTGAGGTGAATAAGGGAGATGATAAGGGTTGGACTGCATTACACAGTGCTGCTTCGAGAGATCTTGATATCACAGAGTATTTAATCAGTCAAGGAGCTGAGGTGAATAGGGGAAAGGGTGATGGTTTCACTGCATTACATAATGCTGCTAAGAACGGTCATCTTGATGTGACCGAATATCTGATAACCCAAGGAGCTGAGGTAAATCAAAGCAGAACAGATGGTCGCACAGCTTTACACTGGTCTGCTCAAGAAGGTCATATTGATGTCACCAAATGTCTGGTCAGTCATGGAGCTGAGGTAAATAAGGGAAACGGTGATGGTTTGACTGCATTACACAATGCTTCTTCGAAAGGTCATATTGATGTCACTCAGTATTTAATCAGTCATGGAGCTGAAGTGAATAGGGAAGATAATACCAGATCGACTGCATTACACCTTGCTGCTTCATCTGGTCACCTTGATGTCACCGAATATCTCATCGGCCAAGGAGCTGAGGTGAATAATGGAGATAACGACGGTAAGACTGCATTACACAGTGTAGCTTCGAAAGCTCTTGATGTCACTAAATATCTGATCACTCAAGGAGCTGAGGTGAATAAGGGAGATAATGACGGTAAGACGGCATTACACCATGCTGCTGAGAATGGTCATCTTTCTGTCACAAAATACCTCATTAGTCAAGGAGCTGAGGTGAATAAGAAAGATAATGAAGGCCGGACTGCGTTATACATTGCGGCAGAGAAGGATCATCTTGATGTCACCAAATATCTTATCAGTCAGGGAGCTGTGGTGAATGAGGATTGGCCTACATTACACAGTGCTTCTAAGAACGGTCGTCTTGATATCACCAAATATCTGATCACTCAAGGAGCTGAGGTGAATAAGGGAGATATAGGCGATTGGACTGCATTACACCACGCTGCTAAGAATGGTCATCTTGATGTCACCAAATATCTGATCAGTCAAGGAGCTGAAGTGAATAGGAGAAAGGATGACGATTGGACTGCATTACACAGTGCTGCTACAAAGGGTCATCTTGATGTAACAAAATACCTCATTAGTCAAGGAGCTGAAGTGAATTATAAGGGAGATAATGACGGTTGGACTGCATTACACCTTGCTGCTCTTAACGGTTATCTTGATGTCACCAAATATTTGATCAGTCAAGGAGCTGAGGTGAATAGCGAAAAGGATAATGGTTGGACTGCACTACACAGTGCTGCTACAAACGGTCATCTCGATGTCACCAAATATCTGACCAGGCAAGGAGCAGATGTGAATAAAAACAGAACAGATGGACGTGCAGCTTTGCATTGGTCTGCTCAGGAGGGTTATTTTGATGTCACAAAATACCTCATTAGTCAAGGGGCTGAGGTGAACAAGGCAGATAATTGCGGTTGGACCGCATTACACCTTGCTGCTTCGAACGGTTACCTTGATGTCACCAAATATTTGATTAGTCAAGGAGCTGAAGTGAATAGGGGAAAGGTTAGCGGTTTGACTGCATTACACAGTGCTGCTAGGAAAGGTTACCTTGATGTTACAAAATATCTGATAAGCCAAGGAGCTGATGTAAATCAAAGGAGAACGGATGGTCGTACATCTTTGCACTGGTCTGCAAAAGAGGGTCATATTGATGTTACCAAATACCTCATCAGTCAAGGAACTGAGATTAATAAGAGAGATAATGAAGGCCTGATTGCATTACACCTTGCGGCAGAAAAGGATCATCTTGATGTCACAAAATATCTGGTCAGTCAGGGAGCTGAAGTGAACAAGGGAACGAATGACGGAATGACTGCATTACACAATGCTGCTAAAAACGCGGCCATCTTGATGTCACCGAATATCTGATCAGTCAAGGAGCTGAGGTGAATAAGGGAGATAACGACGGTAAGACTGCATTACACAGTGTAGCTTCGAAAGCTCTTGATGTCACTAAATATCTGATCACTCAAGGAGCTGAGGTGAATAAGGGAGATAATGACGGTAAGACTGCATTACACCATGCTGCTGAAAATGGTCATCTTTCTGTCACAAAATACCTCATTAGTCAAGGAGCTGAGGTGAATAAGAAAGATAATGAAGGCCGGACTGCGTTATACATTGCGGCAGAGAAGGATCATCTTGATGTCACCGAATATCTTATCAGTCAGGGAGCTGTGGTGAATGAGGATTGGCCTACATTACACAGTGCTTCTAAGAACGGTCGTCTTGATATCACCAAATATCTGATCACTCAAGGAGCTGAGGTGAATAAGGGAGATATAGGCGATTGGACTGCATTACACCACGCTGCTAAGAATGGTCATCTTGATGTCACCAAATATCTGATCAGTCAAGGAGCTGAAGTGAATAGGAGAAAGGATGACGATTGGACTGCATTACACAGTGCTGCTACAAAGGGTCATCTTGATGTAACAAAATACCTCATTAGTCAAGGAGCTGAAGTGGATTATAAGGGAGATAATGACGGTTGGACTGCATTACACCTTGCTGCTCTTAACGGTTATCTTGATGTCACCAAATATTTGATCAGTCAAGGAGCTGAGGTGAATAGCGAAAAGGATAATGGTTGGACTGCACTACACAGTGCTGCTACAAACGGTCATCTCGATGTCACCAAATATCTGACCAGGCAAGGAGCAGATGTGAATAAAAACAGAACAGATGGTCGTGCAGCTTTGCATTGGTCTGCTCAGGAGGGTTATTTTGATGTCACAAAATACCTCATTAGTCAAGGGGCTGAGGTGAACAAGGCAGATAATTGCGGTTGGACCGCATTACACCTTGCTGCTTCGAACGGTTACCTTGATGTCACCAAATATTTGATTAGTCAAGGAGCTGAAGTGAATAGGGGAAAGGTTAGCAGTTTGACTGCATTACACAGTGCTGCTAGGAAAGGTTACCTTGATGTTACAAAATATCTGATAAGCCAAGGAGCTGATGTAAATCAAAGGAGAACGGATGGTCGTACATCTTTGCACTGGTCTGCAAAAGAGGGTCATATTGATGTTACCAAATACCTCATCAGTCAAGGAGCTGAGATTAATAAGAGAGATAATGAAGGCCTGATTGCATTACACCTTGCGGCAGAAAAGGATCATCTTGATGTCACAAAATATCTGGTCAGTCAGGGAGCTGAAGTGAACAAGGGAACGAATGACGGAATGACTGCATTACACGTTGCTGCTAAGAAAGATAATCATGATGTCATCACATATTTGATCAGTCAAGGAGCTGAGGTGACGAAGAACGATAAGGATGGTAGGACACCTTTACACTGTGCTGTTCAGAAAGGTTACCTTGAGGTCGTTAAAAGTCTTCTTACAGGAGGAGCACGTTTCGACATTGGAGACATTCACAGACCGACACCTCTACAACTGTCTTTAACACTTGGGTACCAAAGCATCGCTGATCTATTCATTGACCATTTGAATTACAAGGTAAACATTTTGACTGCACACTTTATTGTAAACGTATCCGCCTTGGTGTATACAATAGACCAGTTCACGGTTAGCCCCTTACTGCAATGATCCCGAATAAAGATCTTCAATACATGAAGAGGTCCCACTTTGTACATTTTGAAATAATCACTTTTACAGCGATGGAGGTGCTATATAAATAGCCTTTGTTTCCCCTTTTCGAAGAATACTTCCAACTGTGTATCATGGAGTGCATAATAGATAATGATTAAATAACTTTCATCAGCACGTATCCAGTATTTTGTCTCCATGTATTTCACAATTTGTTCTGCAATGACCTTTATCTGCTCATGCTCAGACTGCAACCGTGAACTGGCTTATTCAAACATGTCAAATCGTCAAATAACAAGTACTGAAATTACATTTATTGAATATTAGGCATAGGTTGACTATCACCATGCTTCCAGACTTGACCAACTTTTGCCTGACCTACTATTTACTACTATCATATTTTTAGTATCCAAGTTAGACCTCGGTCATATTTTATACACTTTCTTCTAAGTAATACATGAGTGCTTGAACGGTACTCAAATCATTGCATTTAATTCGATCACCTGTCAGTATGAGTTCTTAGCAATAGTTGTTGGATCACTATGTTTTCATGATTTTCTTTAACCAGCTCGACGCGACTGATTTTCCGTACATCTATCTTGCTACACAACACGGTCACACCTCTACCATTGAAAAGTTAGTCTCTAAGGGAGCTGATCTCAATGTCCGGTCAACTAATGGCCAGACGTGTCTCCATGAAGCCATTAAACTCTGCTATGAGAGTGGGAAAAGTGTGCAAGAAACGGATACACTAAAAGAGGTGAGTCATACCCCAGTAACACCAACGAGGCAGACACCCGATCGACGAGAATACGAGCTACAAAATATATATTTCCCCTAAAGGTAGCTTTTTAAATTTGCATAGAATCGTTATGGCGGTGTGTTATAATATATTGCTTTTCTAGATCATTAGAAAATCAAGACACTGATACCAATGATTGGTCCAAGACAATGTGTGTGTGCGTGGGATTGAGTGTGTGTGTTTGCGGTGGGTATACACAATGCCAATGTGAATAGGAATTACCATTACTGTAAATCCAAGAAGCAGCATGAAATTATGCTGATGAACGACAATGGCCTAAGAAAAAGGATATATATTTGTATGTTTCAGATCTCTAATGAGTATTACAATGGCGAACTATCTCCTGAGAAGTCCTTGGTGTTTTATCTCCTGGAGAATGGAGCCAAGTCTGATGTGAAGGATGAGACGGGAAATCTACCAATCCAATATGCCAAGGATGAAGTGGTCAGACAGATGATATTGTCCAGGTGATTCGTTCAAGTCTAAAAGTTGTAACGCAGTTGTAAGGCAAAAAATTGATCAAAACGGAAAGTAACAATGCATTTTTCCATCAAGCTATTTTGGGATTTGGTAACAGAATAACATTTCCTTAATAGGAAGTTTGTCTTTATTGTAAATATTAACAGTTGATTATACATTGTATGTATTTGAAAAGAAATTGAATACGTTACTAAACCGGTCTATTGTAACTTTTTTGACAAAAATTCGTTTAAAAAATATAATCTATCTGCAGTTCTTCAAATGTTTTGATTGTATGTGAATTGTATTTTACGGCATTACCATTTGCAACTATATGTACAATATTTTTTTTCATAGCTGACGCCAAGATGTGAGCCATAATTTTGTATAACATGCCTTGATAAGTGTCTGACCTTCAACAGTTGTTCGATTCCTGTCAATGTCATTTATGTCATTTTTCATAGGTGGTAACGAAAACATGTTTTCACATTGTATAGAAATGACTTAACCACTTTCAAATAAATGATTCATTTCAGGTTAACTTGTTTCGAGGAGATCCAGTCTTATCGAGGTAAGAAAATCTTTCAAACACAATTAGCTTTTCTCAGGCTAAATTCTCAAAAAGTACTTCTATTTAATTTGTTTATCCATTAATTCATAGATTAAAGTCTAGCTATGATTACATTTAGTTTTCCTTCTCGAAGGAACAAGGAGATTTAATGATTAATTGACTGGGTCATATACTTTATCGCTGACACAACATTACTCATCCACAAACTCCCTATGAATACTACATTTTGTTTTCATGTATATAGACATACATCTCAGGTTTGCATCAATGATCGAAAAAGGAGAGATAAAGGTTTATTGAGCACCCTAATTCAACAAAAAAATGAAGAAAAACATATATGAATAAAAAAAAGCAATATGGATATAAATACATTATTTATTTACCATAGACCCTATTTCAAATAATACAAATCAGGATGGAACGTCAGTGTTTGGGTAGTGAACACAACCTTTGACTATGGTGATAAAGTGACTTATTTTTGTGAACAAGATTGAGATGAAAACTATATTTATATACTGGTATTTCAATCCATTCACTATCCCAATCTGCCCATACATTTACTTATAGTCCGGCAGCCACTGAGCAACACCTCGTTTTGTTGAAATAAGTTTTTTTCTTGATGGATTCTGTTTCCTTAGGCATTGCAGATGACCAAACAGAAAACTGGAGCTTTGTCAGTGTTGAGCAATTTAAGATATGGCCCAAAACAAAATGGCCGCCAAAATAGCCTATTTTCAGTAAAATTTGAATTATTTCATAATACAGAAATATTGGCAGAATGGTGTGCTTATAATTCACGAAGACCATTGTCAACACATTCCTGATGATCATACATGAACATAGATGACCATAGATGACATAATTAGCATATTTTCCATTGTAATTGTTCCTAATTTGCATATTCAAAATGGCGGATAAATGCCAGCTGTTAAGCTTAGAATCACAATAAAATAGTATTATACTCATTTCTTTCTATCTGAAGTTTTCAATTCCTAGAATACCTATGTGTACCAAATACTTATGTCATACTCATTTGTCAATAATGACTAATTTAGATACCGGTAATGGGAAAAAACAAAATGGCCACCAAAATGATAAATTTTAAGCAACATTTGCCATAAGTATTATACATTACAGAAATTGGCAGAGTAGTATACTGGTACTTAATGAATCAGAGATGAATTGATTTCGATATTTGACTCTGGCGCCCGTTGTATATTTGCTCATTTACATATTCAAAATGGCGGCAATGTTAGTTTATCACACCATTTCTATCAATAGTCTATAATAATAAACATTTTTTTTCACAATAGGATTTGAATTCCTAAGATACCATCACGTGAAAAATGATAATTTCACATTTGGTGGAGTGGTTATCGGAATGAGTGACTTTGTTGCTTCGTCTTTCATGTAACCGAATGCAGTGGGATCCAATGTCCATGGATTCAATTCCAAACACTCTTCTAAATCCATGTTTGAAGATGGGCACGCTTAACATTATCTTTGAAAGCTTCAGTTATTGGTGGCATTGCAGCAAGATTTGGAGTGTTGGTAGCTCCTGCTTCCCCGACCCGTGTAGTCCACACATTCAGTCGGGCATATGACAGTGTCGTAGCCTTGGGTTGTCCATATCATGATGTTATGAGCGCTGTTGCATCTTTCATCACGTCGGCCATATCTGCATGTATGTCTCCATTCGATGACAATGGGAACCCATTTTTCTGCCGCAGCACTTTTAGCAAAGATCCTTTGCCAACTACAAAATGTGCACCAACAGTATCACAACCTGTCAATGGGTGACCTGCTAACATAGAAGGGATGATGTCTCTGTGTATATCCACTGTGGCATGTATATCGATAACAGATCTGTCTCTGATGGGCGACTCCATTATCAAGGGTGACTGAAGGCCTTGCTTTTGGTAGAAATGAAGCAGAAGAACATATACATCGGTGTCGTCTGCAAGCACCCTGTTGGATCGTCCTTCATCTGCAAGCATGATAGCCTGCTGCACAATAATCACATCAGCCTCCTCATGAGATGTGGCCATATCGTGCCGTTGGATTGGAACACTACCTGGACCTAGTTGAACAGGAGTGCCATCTTGGCTGGTGATCACAAGCTTGTGTTTTATGATGAAACCTGCATTGCCTTGCAGATGTTGACAAATGATGTTACTCAACTGTTTCTTGTTCTCTGTGACTGTCGGAGTCAGTTTCTGAGACGGAAGGGGTGAATTAGTTGGACTCGGTTGGAAAACTCTGCAACCACCATTGCCTCTCGATATCCTGGTTGCACACTTGGTGCTGTAATCATTGTACCTGTCAAAGACCAAGTACACATCACCGGATTTTAGTCTCTCTTCAATCTTGCCTTTGAATTTTGATACAAAGTCCATCACTGTTGGTTGTCGTGTTGGTGATGATGAAGGCCAATTAGGAATCCAAAGGAGAGAACAGCAATCGATCACTCTACACGTTCCTTCAAGTGTCGCGTGTCTAGCTGATACTTCAACCTTTGTTTCTGGTTCTTCAAAGCGGCCTTGGACTTCGAGATACCCATATCTCCAGACTCATCAAACAGAGCTGTAGGAACTGGTGACAGCTCGCATGACATTACATCATGAAATTCAACATCTCTGGAACTTGCTTGTAGACCTATCACGCGAGAGTATATCAACTTGGTATCGCATACCTTGGAATCGCCTACGTCATTTGATTTCTTCATGGCAGCCATGGTTTGAACTTTCTTCGAAATTGTGTCTTAGAAACCTCCAGGCAATTTCCGTTCAAACTCACCCATTTGCTGAGCACCAGTTTCAACTGCTCTATCAACATTCACTGATTCAGGAGCGATCTGTCCATTTACCACATTGACAATGTTCGCTGGGTGCTTCTTTGGGTCCATTGGATCGATGCTCACATCCAGTTTTCTGCGCAACCAGTCTCTGTCACCTTGGTCTGCAGATATCCGTGCTGGAGCCTCTTCTTTGTGCACTGTAGAACTAGCCGACTTGTCTCTCAGAGTTGAAACGTCTTCCACAAGTCTGATACATATGTGCAAGATAAGGGCCCAGGTCTTGAGAGTTTCTGGCTTTAGAGTGATGCCAATCACACCAGCTTTACCATGTCCATATCGCATGAATGTTGTCTCGATGAACATGTCGCTCCATATGCCATTCCATAAGCCTTGAGTGTGTCTCATCACATGAGACCCTTTCATGCAATGCTGGAGTGCATCTCCTGGTAGGGCTTTCATGCGTCGTAGGTAGAATAACCCATATCGCGCATAGTTTACATGTCCCGACGCAAAGAAGTAGGGCATCACAAGCTTCACTGCATCCAGGTGTAGTGGCCAATCACCTTCTCGTTCAGCCCGTACATAGAGCATCATTATTAGTACTGGTTTGATCAGATTGTACCTCTACTGCAACCCTGTACAGTTGTTGATCTGCAGTGAAGACAGTGAAACATTGACCAGTTTTCTCTGTTTAACTGCTGTGATTTGCTCTTGGCTGTCATTATTGTGTCTGGATGTGCTGGTGGCATATCAATCAATGGTAGATACACTGCCTGTACACTGCTTTAGTTTTTGGTTGTGTGGCTTCTCCCGGATTGGGGCACAAATGCGTATTATATCCATTGAATTCAGGACAGTTATCACGCTGCACAACATCTGTCAAGAACCTGAGGTCACACTTATTAGGTCTCTGTCGAGAAACCATATGAGCGAGAACACTAAGTGGTGGAACTTGGTTCTTGACAGGTGGCGTATCTGGTTTCCTTGGACCATTGTATCTCATGATGTCAAGCTTGTAGTCAATATCTCTAGACATGTGTATACATACCGAAGTAGAAATGTACACTTTTTTATGAATCACCCTGTATAAATGTATAAATTGCTCTGCCATCTAAAACCACGTTTAGAATTATCAAAATATATATCATTTTTGGTTAACAAAATCAGAAAAGGGTTCCTAATGCAGCAATAAAACATGACAAAGTATACATTTTCACATATTCTTAGAGCAGAAAACGCCATTTTGGCGGCCATTTTGGTTTTGGTTATAATCACAAATTGCTAATGGCGATATGATGATAGGCTATATCAATTAGCTTCAATTAAAATTATATTTTATAGCTTATATACATCACAAAATATGTTGGCCAGAGTGTGTATACATTGATTGCTTGTTATCGAAGTAGAAATCGCAAACAGCCAATCTCTTGTATACTTTTTTGTATGAATCACCCTGTATAAATAATGTATAAATTGCTCTGCCATCTAAAATAATATTTAGAATTATCAAAATATGTATCATATATATCATATCTCGTAAAAAACTCAGAAAAGGGTTCTAAATGCGGCAATAAAACATGATAAATAATACATTTTCACATATTTTTAGAGCAGAAAACGCCATTTTTGCGGCCATTTTGTTTCTGCTTATATCTCAAATTGCTCAAGGCTGACAGAGCTCCAGTTTTTTGCTTGTTCACAGTGAATACCTTGACATTCAGAATCCATTAAAAAAAACTTATTTCAACAAAACAAGGTTAGGCCCCAAATCCGGGTTTGGCTGCCGGACTATAGTAGTTTATTTCTGTTATTATATTTCCTTATGATTGAAATGCACCAAAGATGAACCATCAGCACCTGTCATCGCCTCTGGTCAAGTCAAAGGGAATCCAAGTCAGGAAATCAAACTAGAAGAGCATGGCGTATCACTGTTTATTCCTCCGAATGCTGTTCATCAGAATGACACGTGCAATATCACCATAACCCTCTTAAGAGACCCTCCCAGTGTTGACATCCAAGATGATGAATCAATGGCATGCTTTGGGATCAGATGTGACCCTCCAACCGTGATCTTCCACCAACCTGTTAGGATCAGAATACCACACTCTTCCTTGGTTGTGAACCCTGAACTAGTGAAGCCAGACATCGTTTCCCGTGCATGGGATTCAGTGAAGGGTAAGTATATTGGGTCGATCAGATTCAGAAATTACCAAATTTTAATGCTGGGATAAATGGAAATTGATCAACCTAGATCAACTTTTAGCATGTCGATCAAAGCATGTTGAACTTGTGAGACCTTATAGAGCAAGTGCCACGAGCGCCCATCTCAGGCGGACACCAGTGCTTTACAAGAAGCCTGAAAACTAGTTTTTTCTAAATCTATTATATTCTTATTTTTCTTTGCTGGTAGTCCAGGCCCCCTTCGGGTGTATTAGTAAAGACAATAAGCCTCGACTTTTGTATCTTGAATTCTAATTGTAGTCTTTAAAACTTATCTCGGGATCAGTAGTTCAAGCTCTAAGCTCGTTGTCATCACAGTCCCAAATCGTAGTGAGGAACAATTTGCCGTATCTGGACACCTACCCCCTGGACATCCATCCCCGGATAACCAAACCCAGTCAACTACCCCTAAGGACAACTACCCCTAGGACAACTACCCCCTAGAGCAACCTCCCTCTAGGACGACTACCCCCGGCCCGGACAACTACCCCCTAGGATTAGTGTCCGGGGTAGGTGTCATAGAGAGGATGGTTGTCGTAGGGGGTACTTGTCTGGGGGGTAGGTGTCCGGTGGTAGTTGTCCTAGAGGGTAGTTGTCCAGGGGTAGTTGTCCAGGGGGTAGTTGTCTGGGGTAGTTGTCCGGGGGGTAGTTTTCCGGGGAAATCGTTCCAGAGGGTGGTTGTCCTAAGGGGGTAGAGTTGTTCTAGGGGGTAGTTGACTGGGTGTGGTTTTCCGGGGGGCGGTGCACCGCGGTGGTTGTCCAGGGGGTAGATGTCCTAGAACCACGATTTGCAACTAACATGTATCCGTGGAAATCAAAAGAGGGGAATGGACAAAGGGGGAGTTGGTGCTTTTTGATATGGCTTCTTAAATTTAAATCCCTTTGAAATTATTATTCTTGACAAGGACACCCACTACGAATAGAAACATTTGATGTCAAATCGGCACAATTGCGAAATTACATTTCCCAACAACATTGTTTCATTTCGTTTTTAATGTGAGTAGACCCCTATAAATAACAGCACTCGTGTTGATACGGGTGTTCAGTCCAACACGGGTTAGGTAAATAAATGAAATTAACAACAAACGTATTTTGTTTTGTTATCCACTGACCCAAGATCTACCAATAACATCAAGAAAGAGGTCGTCCAGCTCACCCGACGTACCGCCATACTGCAGAGTGTACAAGAGACATAGTGAGCTGTATATTAGTCACTGTGCTGAGTGGTGGGTTCTAATTCCTTTCGAACAACAGGTGATCCGACACCAATATATGTGTACCCCCTACATCCCAGACAGGATAGAGAGAGGACAAAAATGTGAGATTCACCTTCAGATGCATGCAGACCTTCCTGGATTGGAAAAGGTTGGTGAAAAGTCCCCTAATCTTTAGCAATCAATTTTCAGAATGTATTGCTTATAATAACTCCGCGACATTATCTCCAGTTTCTACTTTCTTTATCGGGCGGTCTGATACCCGTTTTAAGTGAAGCCAGTCTTGATGCCACTTGATGAATCAAAGTCCTCATGAAAGTATAAAGAAATGATAATAATGGTCATTCGTTTCAAATCAGATAAAGTTTAAACAGTCTTGGTGAAATGTTGCAAATTTGAAACTCTAACGGCCCCATGCCTTGAAATATATGGTTCTTTAACTTTGAACCCAATGAATTAATAAATTGTTCATGTTTATGGTTGCAGAGGAAAATATGTTTTGTGTAGCTTCCAATCTATAATTTTAGGTATGTTTTTAGGGAATTGACAACCAATTTCCCCAATATCAATAGCTTGTAGTTATATTCGCTTTACTTTAGATAGATTTAATGGGAAACAACGGACATTATAAATGATAGTTTTACTCAACCATAGTATCAAGACACAAACATATTCAGGCTGCGTTTATGTACACAAGTCGAATCCACCACTTTCATGCAATAGTAAAATTTCCCCCAAACACTGAAGATCGTTAAAGAACAATTGTTCCACTATGAACCATTAAGAATTGTTTAAAGAAAAGTGATTTATACAAGAATATAGAACCTTCAAATGTTTCTACAATTATGGATCTTTAAAGAACCATGAAAGCTCACTACCAAGAATCACTTAGAACCACTTCATTCTAAGAGAGATGTACTATTTATTAGTTTTCTGTTGAGGTTCGAAACCTTTATTTCACTGAGAGGAACATGAGTTTTCGCACTAATTTGTTTTGATATTATTTCGTCTCTTCCTTTGAAATAGAATATAGAAGAGGAGAAGAAGCAGCAGTCGTACCGTAAGAGCCATCGCTCTGTTCCCTTCAGTGTTGAATCTAAGTCTGGGGACGTGACGGTGACGTGTCATCGTGAGGGCAAGAAAGTTGGAAACACGGTGATCAAATTTTAAAAGCATTTATTTGATGTTTCATTCTTAAGTGAAATAATCTTTAGCTAATACTTAATGTTTCAGTTTTCATAACAACGGCTGTATATGATGATCAAATTATTTTCTTATTTTTCCATTATTACCTTTTGCATTCTTACCTAGGAATTATTGTACCACTGACATGTTTTCCAATCTGAAATTCTCACCTCTTTTATCACTTATATCTTCACTTGTGACACCTGGCATTTTTACTTCAGGCATTTTTACATCTGAAATGTTTACATGTGGCGCTTTTACCGGACACTGTCACTGAAGCATTCTTTTTCCATGTCTGATGAAGTTTTCCAACATTAACATCACCCTGTCAATAATGTTTGATGGGTATACATTTCAAACTCGGGACGGAGGAGGGAGCATTCATGACCAATAATATGAATTAAATGATTTTCGTTTGTACTCCTCTGATCGGCCTATTTGTTACTCCGGGAGGATGCATCGATGGTCCACACGATCGCAACACAACTCACAGTTTAGGCAAATTTTAACAGCCTAGTACGTCACTTATTGAAATATGCGAATATGACAATGACATATTAGAAGGCCTTTTCTATTCGATGTACCATTGGGTATTGAAATTGCCCTTTGGTGATTTATTTAATATAGTTGGGATCGTGTTGGTGACACTAGATAGTATAAAACATTTACGCATCTCGATTTCGTTTGAATTTCCTTGTAATAACATCATTTTAAATTAAATATTGTTATTTGTTTCTATTTCAACAAAACAGGTTCTCTCTTTAAAGGATGTTTATAGCAAGATGAGACACAACATAGCGCTGTCGGTGATTCCTCGTGAGGACGATGTAGAATTCACAGAGATTACCATCACGATTACACAGGCCGGAAGGCTAGGGGTATCTCGATCCATTGCTTTTATCATCAGATACACAGGTATGTGTATTCTCTCTTTCCTATAAGTTTGTGTACCAAATAACAAATTACCATTGAGGTTGCGTTGAATAAGTTTCAAGTATGATAAAATAAAGAACGTGAACAATTTGGAGAATCTCACAAGAAATGGTTAACTAAAGATGAGAGATCATTGCATTTTACTGTTATGCATTTCAATAAGCAATGAATATTCGAAAAGAGAAGCCAAATTATAGTTCGGAATGGGATTTACTTTCATTTTAAATATTGTATATTTTGACAGTTCGTCATTAAAATAAAAATGTGGTATATTTTCATTCGCGTTCTTGTATAAATTTTCTTTATCACATGACTCTTTTGAAGATACACTCTCCCGAAAGTTTACTCATGACACAAAAGATTCAACAAACTCTTTTAAAATAGCCAATAGTAATTAAAAGAAACACAAGTCAATTTTGTATTTTCTCTTCAATTTACCTTTAAAAAAAAATGTAGATGGACAGGGGTGCCAATCTCCTTCTGAGCCCCCATAATTTTTGAGGTAAGTTTCAAATAATGAATCATTGATGATAATGTTGTAAAAAAAAAAAAAAAAAAAAATATATACATTTATATCAGCTTTGCCGGAATGAACCTTTATACTTGTTATAACTTGGGGGCTAGATCAAGCCAATATTTCTTCTTTTTCATTTCAGGATATTAACAAAAATATTTATGAATTCAAACAGATCACTTGAAAGAAGTGATAATAATAGAAATTGTCCCATATCTTTTTTTTTGTTAGGTTGCAAATTTGATCTAAAAATTGATTCTATGATAATTCTCTGATTCCAGGCTCTAATTCCTTAAAGGTAATACAAAGTTTGGGGAATTTTTGAAAATTGGATGGTGGTGATTCTTTTCAATTTTGATATATTTGGATGCCCCTGTGGATGCAATATAAGCACTAGAAAATTTAGCCCCTAAAACACTTCTGCTTTCGAGAAAAATTGAATATAAAAATTTACCGGTGCTCCCGGTAAATTTTGATAATTTCAAATAACGCCGTACGGCCGTACAATGGTAGCTGCGACCATGAAAATGTCAGAATATGTAGTTGTGATATATAATTTCCAAACAGGAATAGCTAATCGGTCGATTTTAGTCAAGAAACATAGTTTTATAGGTTGGTTGGTTGGTTCTTCGTTTAGATGGCGCTCTTCAATCTCAAAGATTATTTGCGCCAGTCAATTTCGTGTATAGCTTTGGCGTGGGCTTCGGAAATCAAGCCCACGAGCGACTTTCCTTGGTGAAATGAAATTAATAGCTTAATTAATATCTTGACCTTGAGAGGGAGCTATACAACATAAAGAGTTTATTATTTATAATTTCATAACTTTAGAATCGATTTCAAACGTGACAACGATCACTGAATATTGTAGGGTCGCATATGCTTCCAATATGTTCATTTGAACCAAATTCATGACCCCATACCAAAACTTTGTATTACCTTTAAAGATATGTATAGGGCCGTGCAGCCAATCGAACATTAGTTTTGGTCTACTGATCACAATGGATTTAATATTTGGTCTTGATTTGAAGTTGGACATTCACGTATTAATTTATACATATTGACCACAGATCCATTGTCTTTGGGACATTTGTTGTTTCATCATTCCTGGGTCTATGATGTATAGCAAATATAAAGAAATGGCTTGCAAATGGTCATTGCTGTCGAGCTGTTGTTTAATCCATTAAACCATCATTTTAAAGTAATAGATACATGAAGCAATTAGTGAGAACGTCTTGACCTTGTCTTGTAGGGCAGTGGAAGAAGTCTTGAAAAGTGATCTGCCGGACATTGATGTCCTTACAATAGCCCAAACAATGACAGTAGACCAGTTCTATGATTTGGGCGTAGCTCTTGGTTTCACCATACAAGAACTGGATGTCATGGAATACAGGAGATTCCATAACAGAGAGCAGGCCATCTACGACATGCTGGTGAAATGGAGAGAGAGGCAACCGCCTGGCCAAGCAGCAAAGGACACATTGCTCTCAATCATGGAATCTTTAGATTCACCAGCAGAAGAAATGGCCATCTCAGGTTCGATTTTTTAACAAAGTCTTTTGTTTAGTCTCACTAGTTAATGTCCTAGCCTGTATAACACGTACAAATATAAAGTAGAAGAACCAAGTTTCCTCTTTGTTAAAGAAATCGTACCCAAATTGAACTGAAAACATTAAAAACAGTAGGCTTCAACTTTTCTGTAAATTTATGGGTGAGTACACATTAGTAATTACAGTTGTTTATCAAGTAACTTACAGTCATAGAGTTTAGAGGTATTAGTGCGAATGACCAAAGGTGTTTATTGTAGAGGCCAATAAGCTAGTAGAGTTACTTTAAGATATTGCAATACATGATACATTTCTTCTACTTCGGAAAATAGAATAAATAGGGGATGGGTAGTCAGAATAATATAAGTATTTCAACATTGGAGGACGATGAGGGTAGAGAGGTATTCAAATAATGGAACTAGCTCGATTTCAATATGTTTTTATGTTGATATATTTATGTTTTACTTGGGCTTCATCTACATGCGTCAGACGTCGGATCTACCGGGTAAGATTCAAATGTATTCACTGCTCAACTAAGGTAATAGAATTGATATTCAACTTTAATTCAGTGCTATTTGCTTTTTACACTTTAGGTGTCTTGTCTGTTCTAGCCTTAGTCATGTTGGTCATGAATTTTGTTATATAAATTATATACTTTGTGCAAACAGCTTGTTGTTCTTATCAACGTTGATCCGTTTTTTAAGCCACATTTTTATGTATTATTGCCAATGTAAAGCGTACATAATTCAGCCATTTGATTGCGAAGTGCCTGGCAATCATAATAAATTCAATTAATATTTTCAATCAATCGTTCTTCTTGGAAACTATCATACATTCTGTCTTCTGGTTGAGGGACGTACAGGACCGTTTTTTTTTCACTTTCGATGACTACCTTATTCAATACCACTTGCAACTAATCCCTGCCTCCTGCAACTGGGGTAGTATCATCGGCATATCATAGGTAGTTTACGTTCTGGCCGCCAACTATAATACTCTTCTTGTCAGATATTTCACGCATTATTAGCACAATCAAGCCCGCAGAGAGAGAAACAGACAGAACTAGAAACCTACGCACACCCTCACACATACCAACATTCTTGAAACACTCAGAATGTTCTGAAGAAAAAGAGTCCCCACCAGTTCTTATTAGTATTATGACTTGAATTTTATCTGCTGACTAGATACAGATCAAGACATTCCTGACAAGACACTGCTTGCATTGGGCCGTCAGATCGCACCACATAAGTTCTATGACATTGGCGGGAAGCTGGGATTCAACAAGACAGAGTTACAACACATCGAACATCGGACATATTACAATAGGAAAGACGCCAACATCCAAATGCTCTCAAGTTGGAAAGCATCACAGACTTCAGGGCCTAAAGCAGGGCAGACATTGAATCTGATTTGGAAGTCTCTGCAGGACACATCGAAAGCAGAGAAAACCAAGGGTATTAAACTTATGCAACTATATTTTAACACTGTTCTAAGTACGACTCAAGTGCAACATAACACAAATTATCGTTCATGGGTATCATTATCTTTTGGAATAAATATATAACTTGATCTTATTTTAATGCCTTATAAATGTACATGATAATGCTCAGTCATTTCACTTATATATCGAGTTTATTAATTTTTTTTTGTAACTGTTTTCTGCAACATAAAGTACATCTATACGAGACACATGAAACTTGGACATTGTTCTCGTGGTCTCTTTGAACATTATGTAGGCCATCTAAAGTGAGAGCAGCAACCAATGGGTAGGTCTATCGAGTGACTAAAATGAAACACAATTCTAAGTACTATACTATAGCAGGGTGTTTTATACTAGGGTCATAATGGCTCAATACTTTATTTCTTGTAGACGAAGAAGAAGAGGCTTCTCAAGAACTGGAAGTGAATTCTACTTCTACGCATGAACAAAGGACAGAGCAGAGCGAGTCTGAAGAGCCTGAAGATATGGAGATCATCAGAAATTCGGATTCAGGTGCATTTATGTTATATTACTTCTGATGATGACCTTTCACAGAACAATGGCTGCCATCATGTTGTTACAAGATGTTAGTGTTTACGATAACTTAAGTCTATATATATCTGTAAATACAAGTCTTTGGAGGCCACCCAAGGGAAACATAATTTTTGTTTAACTGTAGATAGGTGTCCTTTCTAGACAGTTTCTCCAACACATTTCCCTTTCTCGAGAGGGGGAATACACTATGCATGGCTACTATCGAGATGTGGCCTTTATAGAGAGCGGACCATTCAGACAGGGTTGACTCTAGGATAATTCATGTTCTATTTCATTCATCGTAGATGGAGATAAAAGCGGTGAAGACATCGACCTATGTGGAGGTTCACCTAGTACGGTCGAACAGTGTAGCGTTGCTGTTCCGGTGGACTGTCTGTCTTTGGCAGGGGACCTGGGGAAAGCCCTTCGTCTTGATGATAAGGTCATTGTTGGATACGTTGCACCTTCCGATTCTGCCTCGATAAACAGACTAGCATGGCAACTCCTCAACGGGTGGTACAAACGTGCTGGAAGCCACGAGAAGACAGAACTGATGACAAAGCTTCTTCAAGATTACAACATCCAGGATTGCAATGCAGGTTTGATACAATTATGGAAAACGTTAAGCCCTACTTTGGTAATGTCTTTTCTTAATCACGATAAGTTGTGGTAGAAATCAAGTGGGATGGTATATTATGTTTTCGACAGCGCGTAAGTTATATTAAGAGATGAACGGGATGAAGACGAGTTTTAATTACTATTTATGTTTAATTGTAAGAATTTTGAGTCCAGCTTAAGAAGGGGAATAAAGAGATTGGCATTGAGGATCAAAGTTTTAAAGTTCGCTTTTTTATATTTGTTTTAAGGTCATGATGAAATCTCCCGAAAGATTTGCATAACTCCAGATCTACAAGACTTCTCCCAACGCCTTGATATTCCAGCTTCGGAAGTCATGCAGGTCATGTCCACCTGTGTTTCCTTTCCACCAACCTCAATACGACACATTGTTCTACAAATGCTTCAAGAACGGGTACGACGTGGAGGAACAAGACAAAGGCTTCTCGAAATTTCTCAAGCTTTTCATTTCAATGATGCAGCAGACAAAATAGCGACAGGTAATTGTAGTTAACAGTTTTTGATCAAGGTCTTCTTTATTTCCTGAATAAAATATCTGGAATAGCCTGTGTCAGTTCAACCTCTTTCTTTTCACGGAGTGTTGTAATCATACTGCAAGTGGTTTTTAACATTTTTTTTTGAAAATTGAAAAACTGTATTTCATTCTGATAATGATAACCTATAGAGAAACCGAACATGTCTAATATTTGTTAACTACGTCTTTCTTTGTATCATCCATCGGTAGAAATCGGACGCCACCCAGGTTTCCTGGACACCTTCTCCCATGGCATCATTGATCACGACGGTGGAGAGCTACGGCTAGATGAACTGGACATCGGAGTATCTATCCCTGCAGATGCAATCCCAAAAGGGATGAGATCTATGGTCACTCTTAGTGTACCTAGCCGTTGTTTATCTAAGATTCCCGTGAAGGACGGAGAGGTTCTTATTACTCCAGTCATTGAATGTTCTTTCACTCAAGAACTTCTCAAACCTGCGACTGTAGCTCTTCCACACTTCATCCATCCGGAAAAACATCAAGATGACTTACGCGTTAGCCTTTACACCAAATTAGGACCAGGTAGACTTATAATTATTATGTTCTATTTTGTAGAAGGTCTTTTTTTCTAAATTTATCGAAGAAAGATTGTCATTTCTAACAGCTTTACACTTCTAAAATATTCGCCCTTATTTATAAATCATGATACGGTATAACAAATTCTCGAGAAATTATGTAAATAGTTTAAGTAAATAAATCTTTGACACGTTTCTAAAACAATGGTGCAAATACACATTATTTTGTTTTCGAGGCCAGCATGTGTGTGATTTTATTTGATTATTTAAAGCTTGATTTGTGATAGTGGTATTTGCATTCTTCATTTTCACTCTTCTTGCATTTTCCAAGGTACATTTGGTCGCAGTAGCTTTCTTCCTAATACATCAAGAGGTTTCCACATCAAAGAGGACGTGGTTGATTTCCGAGTCCATACGCGTCATCTTCAACTCTGGGCATTGGCATCAAGCAACTTTCGTGGAGTTCAATTCACCTGTGAAGTATTTCAGCGTCTTTTCATGACTCCTTCACAGAAATCTACACTGCGTATTTGCATAGCTCATCCCTGCAACAGATATCCCGCCGTATGTATATAAATAATGGCATTTTATAGAGCCCTCATATATGTCGAACTCTGTACCTAGCGATAACAAATCTGGTATCTTTTCCGCTAGACCCAGCACATATACGTAAACTATGAAATCGGAAAGGCCTTTCTAGTTCCATGTCCCTTTTGTCTTTAATACGAATCTTTAAACCAACATCTTTATGAAAACTAAGTAATTTTTTACATGGTTATTGAGCACCGAGTTTTCGTACTGTTAAAAGGTATTCGCTTGGTCACAGGATAATACCATTGTATGTAGTACTAGGTGAAGTGAACTCGGAGGAGAAAAGTCCCATTTACCAGAAGATGTGAACCTGATGAACTAAAATTCCGACATCAGTTTTATATTTTCTTTTGTTCTTGTCCTTGCAACTCAATATTTTATGTATCTTCAATTAATAGTCTGTGTTAGTCAACACATGTAAAGTCACATAGTGAAGAAGACCTTCAGGTAATAACGTTATTAGTTACTCTTTTTCTTTTCCCGCTATCCATGGGAATCACTTACAACTTTATTATTCTTTTGTACTCAGTGTTTACTTTATTTTGTCTTCGCCGAATATAAACACTAATAATAAAAATATATGTTTTTGTTTCCAAGGAAATTACTGGGGAAAAAAGATGGATATTTAAAGATTTAATGTAATCTTACCTTAACAACTATCAATGAAAGAGTTAAGAACTAAATTATTCATATCCATACCAAGTTTTTGTAGTATTTATAGTATGTGATATATTGATTTTTCCCAATTTATTTTTCTAGGGAATGTTACATTTTAAAGCTTCAACCACTCCACCTTTCAAACATCAAATTTCCAAGGGGTATGAGTAATTAAGTAATGAACTGTATGTCCTCAATCCAATACAGTTTTTTAATCCAAAGCATGCGCAATAAAATGCCAATCTCATTCCAAATGTTATTTATTAAAGCATACTTATCTTTGCATAGAACAGTTAATTGCCATCTATCTGCATATCACATGCCTTTTTATGAAGAGCTGTTTTTATGAAATTTTTCAAAAGGTTGTTTTGTTTAGAAATCTCCACCAGGAACATGATCTAAGAATATCTCTCTAAATGGTCATTTATTCTACAATAGACCCCAAATCATCTCTAATTCCAAAAGGAATATTAAAAATAAAATTAAAAAAGTAGTCAGCCTACAGTCGTACAAAGAACGAAAACTACAAGAGGAGGAAAACTACATGAAATAAAACAACTTGTATGGCTTTGCCATTTGTTTGTTAAATTTCTTAGGTACTTAATCTCGCTACACATTTCAGTCAAGACTTTAATCACGTTTTATTGTTAGGAGATGCGCAGAAGACAGGAGAGCTTGTCGGAACCAATCTACCAGCTGACGACCGTCATGAAGTTTTCTCTTGAATCAAAGGAGGATGATCTCAAGCTTTGGTGTCTTTCTGACTCACAAATGGTCAGGGAAACTGTAAGTATCGCACCATAAATGTAAATAGTTGTCCGAGGGGTAGGTGTCCTAGGGGATGGTTGTCGTAGGGAGTAGTTGTCTGGGTGTGGTTGTCCAGGGGGTAGTTGTCTGGGGGTAGTCGTCCTAGAGGGTGGTTGCCCTAGGGGGTAGTTGTCCTAGGGGAATAGTTGTCCTAGGGGATAGTTGTTAGGGGTTGTTATCCGGGGGTGTAGGGGTGTCCAGGAGTAGGTGTCCCAGAACCAATGTAAATATGTACAGTCACTTTCCGCAAATTTTCTTCACAAAAATGATAGTGTTTTCAACCTCTCTCACCACACGATCTTTGAATTAATGATTGAATAACCACCCGATAGAGATTTCATCACAAAACTAATAATAAAATTAAAATGTTATGGACATCAACTAATTGACAATCTCTGACTCTGACATTCCATTATCCATAATTTTGTTTTAAATGTTTAACAGGTCCCTGTTCGTGGTCTACTCAATGGGGGGTGCAACACCTTTAACTTCAAGCTGATGTCCTCACCTAATGAGGGAAGGGCGAAGAGTGTCTGTCTACGTATTGAGCAGGGCACATCAACACTCGTGGAGACACACATACCCACCTCAATGGAAGGTGTGTCAACTGTGGCTTATAAAATAATTCAATAGACTTTATTTCGCCATTTCTGTTGAATGAAGTTTACGAGATATATCAACATCTTATATCCAAACAAGGGGATAATTTGTTTATAAATAAAATACCCTCTCCACCATGTCCACCCCTCGAATGGAAATTTTGTTATCGCAGTCACTTGTATTGGCAAACCAAGTGGAAAACTCCACTGTTTGCACGTCACGTACAATATTCAGCCAATCATGGAAGGTAATTGTAGGCCTAAATGGTTCATAGTAGCCGGCAACCAGATAAATAAATTATTTAATGATGATGATCCACGTCACTTGTATGGCCCCATTGTTCTGATTCAAAAATTCAAAGGCGCCCTCTCTTCCAATATTCATAGAGTACTCATTTGCTTGAAAAGATGGGTGTTGAGGCCTGCCCTAAAGGCATCGTTTAACAATGTTAAAGCTGAGATGCACGGCCCTACGTGTTATCAGTCTCTGTGATATGGTGTAATATTGAAGCCCTAAAATAATCGCGCCTCATAATAAGTGCCTCAAAAAGTAAAAATCTTCGAATGACCGGTTTTTACCATACTCGTTTTCCCCAATAGATTGTAGTGTTATGAAAACCGTTAGGAAAACGAAAAATCTGGTTTCGATTTCCAATCTTAAATATCTTGATAATCAGATAGGCGATCAGCTTGTAAAAGTCATGGTGTTCCTGACTGACCTAAATGTATATAATTATCATTGCAGCATGAGCTAAATCCAGGATTTTGTTTCAGAATCTGAGACAAAGTTACCGGATCCCTTTTAAATCTTTTTATGTTACTATGAATCCTATAAAAATGGATCCTAAAATCCTTTGTATACATGAAGTCTATTTCTACCACACGGAAACTCGGTGTAGACACACACCCCTTTATTGTGAGTCCTTGTGTTCACACTTTTGTCACAGGGTTTACAGGAAATTCATTGATTCTTGTTAATCGTCCAGAAAGGATTTTTAACGAAATTACTCCTGCACCAATCGTTCCATGGTAAACTAGACAAGCTGGAAACCAGCAAATCTCAAAATTTGATCCACTGTCTTATTGTTTCTCTGTCCCGAAACTTAAAACTAACCTTAAGAATACCAGATCTCAAATAAATAAATTGTCCAACAAACTATATCGAGCAAAAACAGAGAAAAGTGGCATATTTCATACCCTAAGCATTACTGATTTGTATGTCAAAGAAGTTTTTTATGGTAATAAATGACGAGGGTGATACATCAGGTATAAGAATTCTATAAATGAACAGTTGAAGCTCAAACCTTACAATTATTATATTTTTCCATCCAAACAGTCGAGGCAGATTATGGAGTCTCCCACACGTAAGTAAATAAATTGTTGGTCCTTTTGCAGTAATTGTTCAAAGTTAACCTGGATTATTAGGATACCGTACCAGTTAGTTCAAGTAATAACTCGAGACTATTCAAAATTATACATATAGGATTCATCAAGGTTTGCAAACCTATAAACACATGTATATAAATATACATAAATGTTTATGCATGTCGTTGAATTCAAGAACAGGCACAAACCCTTCAAAGCTTTATTATATATATTTTCGCATGTAGTAGTCATCTAAACTGCTATGGTAATGTACTTGTGAAGCAGTATACATAGGCGATGAATGAGAGTTGGGTGGAAATTGATGCTGGGATATTATTAATCAAAGTAGGTTAAAATGTACCAATCTCATCTTCTCCAATTTATTTTATTGTTCCTGCCATTCCCTATTAAACCTTGCTTATCATATTATTCTCACTCCTACAGATTTGGACAGATAACGTTTGCATCCGACACCATGCTAAAATTCCTGTCTGGTGTAGTCTGTGCAATAAAGGATGCACGTGACCTCGGCTACCAGCTTAGCTTCGCCCACTCGACGGTAGAGAAATACCTTGACAGAGCAGACTCCTCTTTTGGGAACGCCTCAAGTTCAGGATTCAGGGAGATGATTTGTGACTGGAGGCGGCGTGTCCGACCGAACGAGCAGATCAGTAAACTTAGTCTAGCTTTGGAGAAAGCTGGGTTAAGTTATGTAGCCGAGGTGCTCTTGCACGAAACTTAGTTTCCACGTTAGATTGAGTCATAACTAACAGCTTATATTCTAAGTATGTGTGGTGACGTCGATACTCTGAATACGAATTTGAGAAATATGTGATTTCCTAATATACATTATACAAGATGATGAAACTTGTGAAAAAATGTGAAAAAATGTGAAAAGTCAACTACATGTATGTGGAACAGAATGTAGAAACAAGTGAACTACCTGTATATAAAACAGAATATAAAATGTCAACTAAATGTATGAGGAACAGAATATAAACAAATCAACTACATGTATGTGGAACAAAATGTAAATAAAGTCAACTGAATGTATGAGGAACTAACTGTTAAAAATGTTAAATATGTGATTATAAACAAATGCAAAAAAAATCAACTTCATGTAAATAAAACAAGATGTACAATGTCTACTAAATGTATAGGGAAACAGAATATAAGCAATTCAAATACATGTTTATGGAACAGAATGTAAACAAGTCAACTAAATGTAGTTGGAACAAAATGTGAAAAGTAAACTTCATGCATGTGGAAGGGAACGTTAAAAAAAATGCATGTGGAACAGATAAGCAAATCAACTACATGTCTATGGAACAGAATGTAAAGAAGTCCACTACATGTATATAAAAAAGAATGTAAAATGTCAACTAAATGTATGTGGAACAGAATGTAAACAAATCAACTACATGTATATTGAACAGAATGTAAACACGTGAACTACATGTATACAAAATAGAATGAAACAATGTAAATTAAATGTATGTGAAACAGAATATAATCAATTTAAGTACATGTATATGGCACCGAATGTAAAAAAAGTCAACTACATGTATATACAATAAAATGTAAAATATCAACTAAATGTATGTGGAACAGAATATAAACAAATCAACTACATGTATATTGAACAGAATATAAAAAAGTGAACTACATGTATATAAAATAGAATGAAAAAATGTAAACTAAATATATGTGGAACAGAATATAAGCAATTTAAGTACATGTATATGGAACCGAATGTAAAAAAGTTTACTACATGTTTATATAACAACGTTTAAAAAAAATAAACTTCAAGTATATGGAACGTAATGTAAAAAAGTCAACTACATGTATATACAATAGAATGTAAAATGTCAACTAAATGTATGTGGAACAGAATATAAACAAATCAACTACATGTATATTGAACAGAATATAAAAAAAGTGAACTACATGTATTTGGAATAGAATTTGAAAAGTCAACCACATGCATGTGGAATGGAATGTAAATAAAGTCAACTAAATGTATATGGAACAGAATGTAAATAAAGTCAACTAAATGTATATGGTACAGAATGTAAATAAAGTCAACTAAATGTATATGGTACAGAATGTAAATAAAGTCAACTAAATGCACGAGGAACTAAATGTTAAAAATTGTAAATATGTGATTATAAACAAATGTAGAACAAATCAAGTACATGTAAATAAAACAGAATGTAAAATAGCAATTTAATGTATAGGGAAACAGAATATAAGCAAATCAAATACATGTTTATGGAACAGAATGTAAACAAAGTCAACAACATGAATATGTAACATAATGTTCAAAGGTCAAGATAACTTGACTTATATTTCTGGACTTACTGATCACAGACATGATAATACACAAGCCATTAAATTGTATACAACATTACTGTTGTCTGATGGCCCACAGTTATATTTGTGAAATTGTAAAGCACCATTTCCTACTTCATTTTGTCATGTATGTTTCTAAAGACATTAACTATGCTTTAAACACTATGTTACTCAATGTTGGATATTGAATGTAAAAAAGTCGACTATATTGAAGAAATGTAGAAACAAGTCATATACATGTATATGGAACGGAATGTAAAAAAAGTCGACTATATGGAACATTATGTATACAAGTCAACTACATGTATATGGAATGGAATGTAAAAAAAGTCAACTATATGGAACAGAATGTTTAAACAAAAATCAAATACATGTTTAATGAACAGGATGTGAAGAAGTCAACTACATGTACATGGAGCACAATGTAAAAACAAAAATTCAACTATATGTACACATTTTATGTATAATTCAGTAGTATGTTATATCTATTAAATGATACTTACATTTCTGTGTTTTTTTTTAAATTAATGTTATGTTAATATAATTATGTAGTTAAATTGTTATTGTATGAAACTTTATTATTCTGTTCAATGTTAACATGACCATTTTGAAAAAACAGTATACCTAAGCATGTTATCCTGTATCACGATGTTTTAATAGGTAAATAAATAAATGTAGGAATGCAAACAAATCAACTATATGGAACAGAATGGAAAAAAAGTCAACTATATGTATATATAAAAGAATGTCAACAAATTCAACTATATGGAACAGAATGTAAAAAAAAATCAACTGTATGTATTTATAAAGAAATTTAAACAAGTCAACTATATGGAACAGAATGTAAAAAAATCAACTGTATGTATATATAAAGAAATGTAAACAAATTCAACTATATGGAACAAAATGTAAAGAAGTCAACTAATTGTATATACATAAAAGAAGGTAAAAAAAATCAACAACATGTATATTGAACAAAATGTTCAAAGATCAATTTTCTTGGCTTACTGATCATAGACATAAAAATACACAAGCCATAACATTGTATACAACAATGATGACTGATGGCCCACAGTTATATTCATACAGTTGTAAAGCACCATATCCTGCTACATCTTTACATGTCTGTTTGTAAAGACATTAACTATGTTTCAAAAAATATGTTACTCAATGATGGATATGGTCATGAAATGAAGTAGTTATTAGTTTATAAATAATGACGAAAGGTTATACCTAAAGGTAATGTTGAAATGTGACATAAAGCAAAGTGTCGCTTTACTCTTCGTCGTTCTAATTAAGACATTCGGATATTTATATGAATGCATTTTAATTACATACATGTATATACATTTACTCTACTATCTATAATTCCCACGATCAATGTTTACCATTTATATCATATACGTAAAACAGTGTATAGTTCTATTGTTATGGTACATGCTATTAAACACTGTTGTGTTTTCTTTCAGATATTTTAATCCGCTTTGAGCACGTAATGTGGATTATGAAGATATGCTGATAACAAATATTGCAAGGAAATATATCTTGTACGTCGCCTTGGAGTCAAAGAGAAGACGTGCCGTATCTCCAAAATTTTGCTACAATCTAATCAGGTTAATATAAATTGAACATGTATAAATGTGTTTTACTTTACTTTATATTTACATGTAAATGTACTTTGGAAATGCTATTTGTATATTGTTTTGAGTATTTTTTGTGATATTCATATAATATGATGTAGATTGTATAAACCGACATTTTCATTGATGTAATATATAGTTTGTGATTTTGTTCCTTTGCCTTCTTTAAAAGCATTCTCTCTTAGTATCCTTTCCAATTTTGTTTTCTTATATTGCGTTATAGTTATTAAGATGTTATAATCTGTGACATTTGTGTTTTCCATTGTAATATGTTTTGCACTCATTGTGTTTATAGAATTGTTTCAGGTGTTTGAAAAATATAAATATACTTGAGAAGAAAAAAAACTTGTGCAAAGGCATAATTATAGTACGTATTATAATTCGTTACATTATACCTAATAACAAGGAAATTACCGGGGAATGGCATTCGAGATGTTACGTTGTCCTTATACTTTGTTAAATCTATATAACGAGGTTATCATGTAACGCGTATAAGACATCGATTTCCGTTGATTTTCAACACATTTTAGCGATTGGTATTCTACGTCATGCTGACGCGAATTTTACTTCATTCCAGTGACGCTGTACATTTGGAGAAATTGTTGGATTATAATGCACTTTTAGAGATATTGTGCCCATTATAACGCCATCGTCTTCCAGTACAATTATACCATTTTATGTTCGTAGTTTTCTTTCGCTTGTTGTTGTTGATCTGCATCAATTGATTGCTTAACTATTTTTGAATAATAATTGCATCCGATCTGATTCACTTTTTCATGTTCTTTAGTCTCTCTATCTCTCCTGCCCTCTTGACCCCTTTCTCTTTTTCCAAACCCTATTGCCTCCTTTTACCTCTCATATCTTTATCTGAAACAAAATGTTATAAGAACAAGCATCTTTTTTTTAATTATTAACTTCTCGATTTTTGTTAAATTCGATTCTGCATTGATTAGTCAACAAAAGTTATGTTTTAAACTTGCGGAGCCACAATACATTGGAGGTTAGAGTGGGGGGGGGGGGGGGGGGCTGGACATTTTGAACTGGCCAATATTTTGGAAATCGTCTCTACATATTCAGGCAACCTTCACCTCACACCCTGTGGTCTACTGTCATTCATTATTTTGATAAGATATCATATATTTGTTGGTATTAAAAGATTAAGTAAGTAAGTAAAAACTGAAAAGTTGATGTTCCGACAAGAGACGTGAACCTCCCCCACCCCCTCCCCCCCCCCCCCCCCCCCCTCACGACAAAATAATGTTTATATGCCTCTGTATGGGGTATCCTCATGTTATGTGAACATGTATACTGGAAAATTAAGTATTAGTGTACAGTATGTGTGTATGAAAACGATGACCCTCCCTGTCAATAGGGACTTTTAGATTCGCACGAAGACAATGGGGATTGCTACGATCGACGTCCTTTTAATGCACTGCCTTGAATGGACGTCACACCTATCAGTCCACGCGAATCTAAAAGTCCCTATTTATACACAGTGGAGTACTCGGAACAGAGGTTATATCTCAGTTCATTATATTATCTATGGTTATAAACGCAACATCAGAGTGTGTCGTTTTAATAAACATTCATGTTTCTTTTACAGTGAAAGGAATTGCGTTTAAAAAATAAATACATTAAAACAAAATTAGTACAATTTCAGAACGCTATGGTTTTGTGCTATTTTGTGCTAGAAGCAATTATTGTATTAATATTATATTTTAAGCCACCGCACAGGCGATTTGATTACAACATTCCGGAAGAAACTGCATAATATATACTTTCTTTTGAATTCTTCCTAATTGATTCAAATATCAATGTGTATTTACCATAGGCAATTGACGAAAAAGCGCCTCATCTGCTTCAAATCGTAGGGATCAATTGCAATAATGGCAACCCATTTTTGTATAGGAAAGATCTAGATTTCACCACTCAAATTCTAAAAAGGTTTTCAAACCTGTATAACCAAGAATTCTTTTGCAGGTTGTTTTTTAAATTGAAACCCAGACTTGAAGTACCAGCATAATTATAAATTATTACAATTGGATACAAATAATCAGCGTATTTATTTTATTTAACCTATTTGTGTTAGAGTTTTGGACTGAATTATGTATTTTCTCATCTTTGAATGTTTATCCTAAACCTTGTAGTCTATAGTGTAATGTTTAAACAAAATTTATAAAAACTACCGAACCAGCCGAATATGTCAATTGAGTAAAACATTAAAGAAAACAGTTGCTTATCATTTTGGAAACAATAAATCTATCCGAATTTTGCTCAAAGATACATATCACGTTACTTGTGTGTGCACTTTTCCATATTTTTCGGTTGGGGCGACCCCCCTAAAATAATTGAGGGGGAACATGTCCTCCCGTCCCCCTCCCCGGGATCGCCGCCCCTGCACATACTGCCCCCACAGGCAGAATTTGGAATATCTCCAAAAGCAAATCTACTTATCATTTACATGTACCTATAGCTCCCATGAATTTATAAGGGTTGCACTTGTATTACTAAGTTGCGCTGAACATTAATGCTATTACAGAGCACTAATACATGTTTCACAGGACCAGCCGCGTATGAAGAAGTTGATGATCATTTGGTGTAATCTTCTCTAAAGAGGGGAAGGGGAGGGGGGGGGGGGTGGTTGAAAAACGATTATTTAAGAGACACAAGAATAAACATGAAATCCAAACAGCCACAACACGACCCACCTATTTCTCTGCTTAAAAAAGTATTTAACAGTTTTGCTATTTTTACCACCTTTTTTTCCTCCATCTGTGCGGTTGTGTGTGCGCGCGAACGCCTGTGCGTGTGTGAGTGTCTGAGTCATGGGTCTGTGTCCACCGGCTTCACGCTCTCTCTTTTCTATAACTTCCCCGATGTTGTACTTGTCGCTGCTAGGCTTCATAATTCAAATAGTCTATATTAATACTGCACTTGTCCAGTGACAATGAAAACTGTCTTGCCCAATGGACTCTTATCTGTTATTATCTCTCATGGTTAAAGGCCACTAGTCTTTGTTGGTAATCGTCAGTACCATGGATTTACAATCCACAAGTCGACAAAAATATCAGCTTTGGCATTGTTGTTAATCTTAGGAGATGAGGGAATTTCATGATTTAATTTAGGCGGGGAAAGTTTTAATAGCTTCGGCGGGTTACAATTTTGCACTGCTTCTAAAAAATATTATCTAATTGCCCTAATCACGACGTTTTGGTCATTTTGGCCACTTTTTTCAACCAAAACTTACCATTATGGTCACTTTAGGTCAGGGACATTTTTTTAAAGGGTTATTATCAGCAAACGTGATTTGATGGGCATGATTTTGACACTAGACTTGCCAATACGTTGAATGTTGTTTTACCCAAGCATACTCTGGAATGTTTTAAGAATTGATTTAGATACGCTGGTGGTAAAATGTGGAATACTTTTACCTTTTTGTTCTTCAAAATGCTAAATCTATCGATGTCATTAAACGTATGTACAAGGACAATTTTTTAAAAACCTATGTGATATAATGCCTATTCATATACTGCTCTTGACATGGCTTATTTCTCTCTCTCTCTCTCTCTTTCTCTCCCTTTCCCTCTCCCCTTCTCTTTCTTTCTTTCTTATTTCCTTCTCTACTCTCTACCAATTTCCTTATATATTTTCTCCTCTTCTAATCTTTTTGGTGATATTTTAATGCCTTTTAAGTGATTTGATATTTTTACGCTGTAGTAGTTTTTTCTTGTCTCTTGCTTTTGTACTACTTCTAATGCGTGTTATTCTTATATGTTAGTTTCATGTTGTTTTTACCTTTGTTGTGAGCTTTGGTGATTTTCATCATTCATATGTCCGTGTATCTACATTTTTATTCTGTTCAGGACAAGGATGTAAAACAGATTTTGTATCTACAATATATACCTGATTCTTGTTATCCTGATTAAATATATTTCAATTAAAACAATATTCAAAAAAATACTTCATGTCAAAATGTGTTTCGGTGCTATAAAAAGTGGTCAAATTGACCCCCATCAACAACAAAATGGTTATGTCGGCAATTCTGTTGGCCAAAAAATGACCATTGGTTTTTTGTCCAAAATCAGGCCAAATTTTTCAGTCAGAGTCAATTGATGAATGAGTTTCATCCAAATCATCCAAATTCAATATAAAAAATGTGCGCCGATATTAGAACAATCAATCTTATTGAATCTCATGAATTTACACAGTTCGGTTGTTTTAGTCATCGGTCATTTCGATCGGTGGCAGTGTTTTGCTGCGCTTCACTGGTTTGGAAAATGTCGATCCGCGAGCTGAAAATTGGCTTGTCTCGGCATGCCAGTGAGAGCGCTGTTAATTGTGAATCCATCCTAACCCTATACAATGAATACAAACGTTTTTTCTTTAATAGTGATTTTTTTCCGAATCAAGATGAAGCTCATCTAATTCAAGATTTTCATCTTCCTATTTCGTAAGTCAATTATCATAGTAACTAAATTAACGAAAAGTCACCGAGAAAAAAAAGATTCACCAAGTTCTTAGTGTGTTTACAAATGAGCATCGCCTTGAACAATTGACATGAAATGATAATTAATCATTAAGGAATCATAGCAGCAAAATATCAAACAGTTTTTGACTTATCAGAAATTTATTTTCAGGTTAATATAAATATAATAAATCGCTCTAGTAACTTGAATCTTTAGTAATATCACGACGGCGTCAGAGACGGGGAGAAGTTTAAAAACACCTCTTTTGGGGCAACCGTCATCTCATTTTCAATCATCGTTTATAACCAAAGATTCAAATTACATTGTATTTCAGCATGACAATAATCATACAGTTGATTAATGGAGCCAGCAAATAGCAAGAGCTATTCAAGGTTGACCCCGTACTGGGCGACATAATCAATGACAATAAGTCAATCAATAATATAGTAAACATTGAGTCATAAAGAAGTATTTGGGGTTTGCACTAATCTTTACAAAAATTATGTTATGAAATATAGACACGAAATAATTATATCAGCCGAACATGTGTACACTATGCACAGTAAAAGTGTAACAGTGTATTCACACGATCTGATTGAAATACTTATAGTAATTTTGTATGCATTCATATTGCAATACGTTTCCCTATTTCTGTATCTTATAACGTATGGTTAAGTGGATAAGCGTAGGACCTTTGTTGGGCGCTGTTGTCGTTCATTTACATATCTAAAAAATGTAGCGGTGGTTTAAAGCGGTAGTTTACCGCGTCATATTTGAGCGTGCCTTGAGAAATAGCAAATAAATACAATTTAAATCCCACTACCAGATACAAACTTAATCGATGAGAAGTTGTTCAATCGCAGTTTCTAATGTCAAACATTATTTTCAACAATATTTTCTCTACCTGCTCCATTCAAAATTGTTCATCGGACAATTTTACATAACATAGGACAAAAACCGAAACCCCCATATACCATCGCAGTCTATACAAAAAAGAGAGGCTCGAAATTGTTTTAACCATATTGGGTAAAAATGGAAAGATGCATGTTTAGTTGGGTAAAATTTGAACCAATATCCGGTAAATATCAAGACTGTACTGTAGTATCAAAATCATTTCTCATAACCTGCGCCAGGAGTGTCAAGACGACAGATATAGAGCGTTATAAATGGCCATTTTATTATTATAATTCATTTAATGTTGTGTAAAACTTTATAAACATCTGGACATGCATGTATCTTATTTACCAAACATAGGTATAGTGGACCTATAATTCCTATAGAGTGTACCTAAAGTATGAACAATGCAACATGTTTTGAAGTACCCCCTCATTGTTCAACAAAAACTGTTTGACTACCACTTCCAACTTTTGCCACCATCATTAGACTCTGAGTTTCGATGGTTTTCGAACGTACCGGTTGCACACGATGTATGCCCTTTATTTCGTTATTTTTTTAACAAGTTCTTTCAGTCAATTGTCCTCAATTCGCCAGTCGAAAAGCCTCATGATACATATCCTACGGAACGACAGCGTACAATTCTTTTGAAGACCTCTTGAAAGTTGGGGTGCTTGAACCCGTAGATGATCGGATTGACTACGCTGTTCGCAAACAATATTATGGTACTATAGAGAGTAAAGACGCTGGTACCAGGGATGAAGAAATTTACAATTGTGGCTAGGAAAAAGAGCATGAAAGCACAAACTACCATGAAGAGATTCTTAGTGATCTCGATCTCCTTCCGGTTGATGGCCTTGATCATGGGCGAACGAGAACCTGCAGAAACAGAAGAAGTAGCTTTGTTCTGATGTGCCTCTGTTGAGCTTGAACCGGTATCTTCATCAACCGCGTACTTGTCTCGAAACTGCTTATTATGTAGAAAGACATGGCATAAGATACGAATGTAAAATATAAGGGTGAACAGTCCCTTGAAGTAAGATTATTCTAGTTCGTTTGTATCTGTTAAAGAACATGTGCCATAGTATGTGGAATAACCGAATGTCTCGATGCCAAGAACAGGAGGTACGACCATGAAGGAGATTGAGAATATCCAGATGATCACAACCATGATGGCGATTTTCTTCGGGGTATGAAGACCTCGATGACCACGAATGGATCTGGTGATGACGTACCAGCGGACGAATGCGATAGCGACTAGGGTGTGTACACTGCAGCACACGCTGATGTATCCTACTGCGGCACCGGTTGCGCACACCGTCTCGTGCAGAGGGTATCTTCCTGTTTGACTTAGGAGACCAGTGCTTTGGAACGGTAAGAGGATACATGCCATGAAATCAGCGAAAGCCAGATTGACCACCAGGACATTGGTGATCGTCCGGAGCTTTCTGCCAACGATGACTGAAATGATGACGAGGGCGTTGCCAAATAGACCGACCAATGCGAATACGAGCAAAATGGCTGCAACAATTGCTCGATGATTGAAAGCAACGACATTCGTTTCTGATGTCGCGCTTGGAATCATGGTGATCATGTCCAAACTTATTGATTTAACCTGTGTAACGACCGCTGATAAATTAATGAAATAAAATATATGTTGCGTTTTCCATTACAAAATATCAATGAAGGGTACCGTTCCGCTGCAAAATATGGTCGCTTCTTAATGATGGAAAAAGTCAAAAAGTAAGACCACATCTTAAAAGTATCCTGACACGCGAAGTTTCGAATTAAAAGTTCTTGAATCTAAATGGCAAACAAAAAATTAACCTTTGATTCTTATATCTTAATTATCATGCAATGGCAATATTGAAGGCAACTCAAGGTAGACCCCCATTACATTTACACCAGCCTGTTACACTGACCAATACGTAGTATTCATTAGGCTTGCTCACGGTTAACATTCAAACTTGAACCTTGAAACTTGAACTTGAACATGACAGTTTTGTTTCCTGAAAATTTTTATTAAAAAATCGTGGATTATATGCCAGATTTCAGGATTATTAGCAGAGTTTTACGAGTGCAACTGCATAATAGCCCGTTTCAAATCGCCTTTATGTCGTCATTGAATATGTGCCCGAGTTATTGCCTCGGGCAAAAAGTGCCTTCGTTCAATGATTACAATATTCATATGACCATGAGTGTCACCTCTCTGAGCGCGTTTATCTAGGCTTGCCACTAGATATGTACATATCGTACCCCACTATCGAACCCCACTATCATACCCCACTATACGATCGTGATTTGCGGGATGTCGCGTTTATCTACTCTTCACGATTCAAAATAAAGGCCTTGTGTCTGCCCAGCTGTTTTGACCCGGGAAGCAGACAGTTTCTCGGAGGTCAAATTCACACACATGCTTGTACACAACACCTGTGTGGTCCTATTTGTATGTGACGTTCAAAACAGCTTTGCGTTTATCGACCTCTCAGAAACGTGATTCTGGCTGTATGTCACATACAAAACGCACCTTTTTGCGTCTTTTGATATGCCCATATCTAAAGACGTTTGAAAAAGGCTTTGCGTTTATCTACTTCTAAATTTGCTTGAAAGACGTTTGAGAAACCTGATTCTAGCCAAAAATTTCCTAGATAAACGCAACCACTGTCAAGCACGACACGGCTCATTATGTCCTTGATCAAGACATTTTATCTAGAGGTGTTGTGGTCGAGTGGATATGACACCGGACTTTGGATCACAAGGTCCTTGGTTCGCGTCCCCGCAACGTCAATAATTTCATTTGGCAAAGACATTAATCTACATTTGCCACACTCGACCCAGGTGAGGTAAATGGGTACCAGGCAGGAATTAATTCCTTAAAATGCTAGAGTGCCGTAATGGAAGCCATGTTAAAAGCCGGGGTAATCATTTCCAGAGCTCTTTGGAAGCGCATACAAACGTTATAATGTGATATGCGCTATACAAAACCGAATATTATTATTATTATTATTATTATTATATAAATTGCACCTCTCCCCCAGGCTTTAAACGAGTACCCGTTGGGATGCGAACGTCATTGTGTTTGGATTAACATGTGAGTGCCCGTAAAAAAGACACTACAATGTGTAAGTTTTAAAAAAGTTTACACGCAGAAAATTTTCATTTATTTTAAAGTCAGGTACCATTTTAGTGTGGTATGTGTTCACGCTTGGATGAACAGTAGGCATTGTTTGCGAGAGTGCAAAATTCGACTTGCGCAAAAGTATTAAAGTGAGAGAATGAATTGAATGTATCAATTGAGATGCATTGCATATGCTTTTGCAGAAGCAAAGCCACACACACACACACACACACACCACACACACTCACACGCACCTACACAAATCCCATCTCTCCCACCCCAAGTCTGAAAAACCCTCCAACGATCACAAAACAAAACGCTACCAACAACATCTTTCAAAACAGACTAAAATATTTCCTTCAGCTTCACAATAAATTCTAAGTGAATGAAAATTAGACATCTTTTTCCACCCCAACAGGTATACACATCCACCCTTTCGCATTTTCCTCAACCAATCTCCTCTTTCTCTTCTTCTCTCTGATTCCAATATCTTGTAAGAATATTACCCTCACTTTCACACCCTATTTGTCACTAGGAGGTGAAGACAGCATTTACCTTACTTTTTTTGAGCATTCGACTCATTTATTCGCATAAATAATTAGTCATTTAAAGGGATTGTTGAGTTTTGTTGCAGAGAGCGCTACACAAAATATTTTTCTGGGAGATAATGAAAAACTGAGTGTTAAATTTGAAAGAACATACAATCTAAATGACAAAATCATCTTTGTTTGATCAAAATCGGTTCAGAGACGGCTGAACTATCTATAAACATAACGATTTCTAATATTTGTGGTGCCCCACAGATATGTGATAATTTGAACCAGCCGTTTAAAAAAAACGAGACTTCCAGCCTATGCCAATGTTGGCTTTTTGGTGTTAATTGTTGTAAATACGCACAACTTGAGCCTGCACGTATTTTGTTATTATTAATTAATTAATTAAGTAAAGATCACCGCATTTCTTTTAAAGTGGAGCTAAATTGGTACGATCGTATTGGCTAAATTTCACATATTTGGGGGTCTAAAATTATCTTCGTAGCATTTTTAGGTCATAAAAGAGCACAAGAAATGTCATAAATAAGAATGAGTGCAATGGCCATGCACTTTCAAGGAATTCCAGTCTGAAACAAGAACTTAACTATTCCCTTAATTACATTACTTTATGGCCACTTTTCATAAATTATGCTAAATTCTCTTCAGCACATTAAACCTGAATACTTCAGTAAAATTTTCTTTATTGAGTTAAAACTTTTGATGTATTAGTATAGAATATACAATCTTTGAAAATCAAGCACATGTACTCTTGAAAAAAAAGTCATGCTCTTTTCAGATTTATTCAATGCAGTTTGAAACCGGAACGATGACTGGACGAATCAATAAATAAAATCTGGCAATGATAACAAAATCAAGATATAGTGCTCTATTTTGCTCCAAGCACTGTTTCTCGACACCTTGAGCTACGTCTCCTGAAGTTGTTGTGTCTATTGTATGCTTATTTTTAAAAGGCTTTTTCAACATTTTCCTTTCCAAATTGCTTAAAAAGCAGCAACAGTTATTGATAGCAAATTGTGGATCCAATTGCAAGCGCTTGACAGACAGGCGACACTAATGGTTTCATGAATATTGCAATCATTGAACAAAGGCAATAAATCGGTCACAGATTCAATGAAGATACGAAGAGGGCTTAAAACATGCTATTGTGCAGTTGCACATGTATGAACTGTGGCTAATAACTCTGGATATTTGAAAAGAAAACCTTCAGGAAAGAAAATGTCATGTTAACAGTGGGCAAGCCTAATGGATATTGCGTAGTTGTCAGAGCAAAAGGCTAATGCAAATTTCATGGCCGTCTATCTTGTGTCGCCTACAATATTGCCATTGCATGATAATACAGATATAAGAGCAAAACGTTTTTTATTTGCCATTTAGCTTCAAGAAAGTTGAATTGAAATTGTGTTTGCGTGTTAGACTGCTTTCAAAGTGTGGTCTTACTTGTTGACTCTTTACATCATTAAGAAGCAGTCATACTTTACAACGAAACTGTAGCTTTTATTGCTTTTTTGAAATGGAAAACGCCACAGAAATGTATTTCCTTAATGTATCAATGGTCGTTACACAGATTGACTCAACAAGTTTGGACATGATCACGATAATACCAAGTGTTACGTCAGAATTTAATGTCGTTGCTTTCAAACATCGAGCAATTGCTGCAGCCATTTTGCTCGTATTCGCATTGGTCGGTCTATTTGGTAACGCCCTCGTCATCATTTCAGTCATCGTTGGACGAAAGCTTCGGACGATCACCAATGGATTGGTGGTCAATCTGGCTTTCGCTGATTTCATGGCATGTATCCTCTTACCGTTCCAAAGCGCTAGTCTCCTAAGTCAAACAGGAAGGTACCCTCTGCACGAGACGGTGTGCCCAGCCGTTCTCGCAGTACAATACATCAGCGTATGCTGCAGTGTACACACCCTAGTCACTATCGCATTCGTCCGCTGGTACGTAATCACCAGATCTATTCGTGGTCATCAAGGTCTTCATACCCCGAAGAAAATCGCCATCATGGTTGTGATCATCTGGATATTATCAATCTCCTTCATGGTCGTACCTCATGTTCTTGGCATTGGAACACGTGGTTATTCCGAATATTACAGCATAATATGTTCATTGACAAATACAAACGAACTAGATGAATATTATGTCGTTCTTCAAAGGGCTCTGATCGTCAATGCCCTTCTGCTTACCCTTGTATTTTACATTCGTATCTTATGCCATGTCTTGCGACATAATAAGCAATTTCGAGACAAGTACGCAGTTGATGAAGATACCGGTTCAAACTCAACAGAGGCACATCAGAACAAGGCTTCCTCGTCCATTGCTGCAGGTTCTCGTCCACCAATGATCAAGGCCATCAACCGGAAAGAGATCGAGATCACTAAGAATCTCTTCATGGTCGTTTGTGTTTTCATGCTCTGTTTCCTACCCACAATGGTGAATTTCATCATCCCTGGTACGAGCGTCTTTACTCTCTACAGTAACATGATAGTGTTAATGAACAGCATAGTCAATCCGATCATCTACGGGCTCAAGCACCCCAACTTTCAAGAGGTCTTCAATAAAGTTCTTTGCTGTCGTCCCGTAGAATAGGCATCATGTGTGAACGTTCAGAGCAGGCTCTTCGACTGGCGAATTGAGAACAATGGACTGAAAGAACAATGGAACAAAAGTTATCGAAAAAAGGACCTAAATCGTATGGAACAGCTACATTCGCAAGTATTGATACTTTAGCTACACTCTAAAAGAATTATAGGTCCAATAATACCTATGTTTGGTAAATAAGATACATGCATGTCCAGATGTTTATAAAGGTTTACATTACATTACACTCCTGGCGCAGGCTATGAGAAATGATTTTGATACTACAGTACAGTCCTGGCATTTATCGGATATTGGTAAAAAGTTTTACCCAACAAAATATGCCTGTTTCTTTTTTTTACCGAACGTGGTTAAAATTTTCCGAGTCTCTCTTTTCTTTGGACTGCGATGGTGTATTAGGGTTTCTTTTTTTGTCCTAGTAATGTGAAATTGTGTTGTGAACAATTTTGAATGAAACAGGTGGGGCAAATACTGTTGGAAATAATGTTTGAAATTAGAAACTGCGATTGAACAACTTGTCATTGATTAAAGGAAACCGCACCCCAAGTAATAACTTAACTTGTTCTGAGAGATTTATTATATGTTTGCCCATAAATCTACAAGATTTCCCACCAAAGTGTATGAGAGAGGTATAAAGCAGAAATGAAGTACAGTTTCTTATGCTACGTTTACACTATGTTCCCGGCGGCCACGGCAGCCCCGTTTGCCCGAAACGTAGTGCGCCGTGGGATTTAGACCAATTTTATCTCTGGATTCAAGTTTTGTTACGACTTGCCAAGTTTTCTCACGGTCTACCACGGTATCCGTGACGGGCCGTGGGGGGAAGGGGATGCTGAGTCCCGGAGGCTCCAAGGCGCTCTACGGTTCGGCTCGCGTTCTACCACGGATGCCAGAACGTTCCCTCCCGGCCCGTCAAGTTCTGATGGGGTCCCTCACGTTTCCCACATTCTGATCAAGGTCTGACACGTTTTTCACGTTCTGTCAAGGCTTTGTACGGATGAAACGTGGACGCAGGGCAGCTTTTAATAATAATAATAATAATAATAATAGCCTAATAGTCCACTCCAAATTTTATTAAACCGAAACGGAAATTCTTTTTGCCCAATTGATCGTGAGCCCGGCAGCCACTGGGCAGCGCCAGATCGACGTTGCTCTATCCCTTACTGTTGAACGCCTAACAAGGTAGCAACAACTCCCATCTTTTAACGTCTTTTGGTATGACGCGGCCGTGGTTCGAACCCATGACCTCCCGGTTGTGCGGCGGACGCTCTACTGACTGAGCCAACACTTTGGAGCACGTTTGTGCCGGCGGTATAAAAAGAAGGTCTCCCAAGCAATAGCAATCATGGTATCCTGAGACCTCGCGTTGTGTCAGACCGTAGTAGAACGCAACGCGCCGTAGCGTGCCGGGCGCTTAAACCGTTCCACTACGGACCACCCCCAAGTTTTGTTACGGCCTATCACGGACTGTCACGTTTTGTTACGTTCACCCCGGTTTATTACGGCCTACTAGGTTTCTCATCCGCACCGTGACTGCCGTGGCAAATTTTTTGACAGTTTCAAAATCTGACACGGTATCCACGGCAATCACGGCCTGTCACGTTTGCCCATACGGTCTCCCGCGTTGTGTCACGTCAATCCCGTTTCGTCCACGGTGGCCTGAAACGTGGTTGCCGTGGCCGCCGGGAACATAGTGTAAACGTAGCATTAGCACGACATGGGCATCGCCATTTTCTTGATAATGTGACGTACTATGCGAAGTCGTTTATCAAGTAAATGTATTCAAATTTATTGATGCTTCTTTCCCAGACGTGTGTGGTGATGAAGCATAAATAAGTTAGTGCTCTTCTGGGGTGAAGGTTTCTCATAAATGAAATAGATTTGTCAACTGCTATAGTGTAGTATTTATAAATGGATTTTGTTACAATTTGTGTCCCTATTATTTATTTTTCACCTAATATAATTTCTATCATCTCAGTTATGTTTTTATTTTAATGAAAAGTAAAGGTTTCATTATTGATTTACAAATTCTTTCCAACTAAAGCTTGGTGCATGATACATGTACAACTTCAACAGGTACGTCACATTTTCAAGAAAATGGCTGCGCCCATATCATGCTGAAAGGAATCACATCATGCCAGGAATATCTTCATTTATATATATCTTGTACATTTTAGTAAGGAATAGTGTACATCAAAGGGCAGGAATACATCTCATTTTTCAGAATACCTACACTTATTCTTTGGGTTTAGGTTTCCTTTAAGTGTGTATCTGGTAGTGGGATTTACATTGTATTTATTTGTATGACGCGGTATTAAATCGCCTCAAACTACTGCCGGGTTTTTTAAACGTGTAAATGAATGGCAACAACATCGCCCAACAAAGGTCCTCCGCTTTACCCACTTAACTATAAGTTTAATATAAAATACTGAATACTGAAATGCGGAAGTGTATTTCATTCATATTTTTCAAAAGAGCCAAGGGTACATGGTAATACTGTAAATTATGGCTCACAAGTAAGCATTGTTGCTGGGCACACTTGTAGACGATGGAGCACACGCTCTGTATACGCGCAGCGCGCTAGCACCACGCTACAGGCGCGCCGGAAGCAGTTTGGGATTGGGGGGGCAAACATTCAAGGGGGCTCACCTTCCAGGGGCAGTGACGTTATGAGAAAAAAACGTTCGGAAGGGGGGGGGGCAGACGAAAAATCTGCATCACCACCAGTCTTACACGTTACATGCAGGTCCCGCGGAACGTTTTTCAAAGTGGAGTATTAATGATCAGGTAGAGCGTAAATTGGCGTGGGGTCCAGGGTATGAGCCTCGGCAGGGGGTCAAGGGGCTGAGCCCCCGGAAGCTCAGGGTTTTTAGGTATTTAATTACGGTAAGATGAGCATCCAGGGGCCCTCTTTAAGCCCATTCACGTGTTCCAGGGGGGGGGGGGAAGAAATCCCCCAGAAGCTCAGAGGTTTTAATATTTAACTACGGTCAGATGAGCTTCCAGGGGCCGACTTAGGGCCCTTGGTGGGGTCCAGGGGGCAAAGCCCCCGGAAGCTCAGAGGTTTTAATATTTAACTACGGTCAGATGAGCATCCAGGGGCCGCCTTAGGGCCCTTGGTGGGGTCCAGGGGGCAGAGCCCCCGGAAGCTCAGGGGTTTTAGGTATTTAATTACGGTCAGATGAGCATCCAGGGGCCCGCCTTAGGGCCCATGGTGGGGTCCAAGGGGCAGAGCCCCTGGAAGCTTAGGGATTTTAGGTAATTAATTACGGTCAGGTGAGCATCCAGGGGCCCGCCTTAGAGCCCTTGGTGGGGTCCAGGGGGCAGAGCCCCCGGAAGCTCAGGGGTTTTAGGTATTAAATTACGGTCAGATGAGCATCCAGGGGCCCGCCTTAGAGCCCTTTGTGGGGTCCAGGAGGCAGAGCCCCTGGAAGCTCGGTTTTTTTTAGGTATTTAATTACGGTCAGATGAGCATCCAGGGGCCCGCCTTAGCGCCCTTGGCGGGGTCCAGGGGGCATAACCCTCGGAAGCTCGGGGGTTTTAGGTATTTAATTACGGTCAGATGAGCATCCAGGGGCCAGAGCCCCCGAAAGCTAAGGGGTTTTAGGTATTTAATTACGGTCAGATGAGAATCCAGGGGACCGCCTTAGGGCCCTTGGTGTGGTCCGGGGGCGGAGCACCCGTAAGCTCTTGGGTCTTAGGCATTTAATTACGCTCAGATGAGCATTTTTTATACCTTATTTGTGACATTGGCAGGTCACTTATTTTTTCTCTCCGTCTTTCTTTCTTTTTTTCTTTAACATACTTTTTCAAAAAAGTGAGGGGGGGGGGGGGGCTCGTGCCCAGCCACTTTGCAGACCATGACATAAAGGCTTCTAAATAAGCGTATTTTTCGCCCGACCGTAATTACAGAATATCTTATTTTCCAACAAACGCATAAAAAGATATGACTTACAACAAAATGGAGAAAAAGTACCGGAAAATCATGTCATAACAGCATCATTTGTAAATAACTGGTATCGAATAAGAAATACCCCCCCCCCCCCCCCCCCACCATTAGTATGCCAGCGTTCAGGGGCTCATGTCTTCTCATCCCTATAACAACAAAACAGACACGCTTTCCCATTCTCGCACAATATGTCCACGATATGCGCGTATCGCTATTATAAAGACCTCCATTGAAAAATACCGTATAGGTGGCATGCGCAATGTTTATGAAATTTAATTCCTGTGAACTTTCCTTTTCTTTGAATGGAATAGTATAGGCCTATGTGATTTAATTCAGGTTTTTATTATTGTTATGTTCTTTTGGGTTAAAAATACAAACCATGTTTACTCCTTTACTGCTTTTGTTGTGTTTTTTTGGAGGGGGGCGTTTGGGGGGGGGGGGCAAAAATGTGTTTTGCCCCCCCCCCCATACTTTTTTGATTGGGGGGGGGGCAGCTGCCCCCCTGCCCCCCCCCCGACTTCCGGCGCCTATGCCACGCTATGCATTCGGTGTCAGCTCGCTAGCTTCTCCCAAATCCTGACAAAAGTCGGGCTCACGACTTTTTCCGATTTTTCAATGCGCCGGCCATGCGTCCCCCTATGTGTGACCGGGCCTTAAGTTTAGATAATGTGGTTGTCATGTCACGCGTATAAGACATTTATTTGTTGTTGATTTTTAACACATTTAAGCGGTTGCTTTCTATGTCACGCTAAAGTGAATTTTACTTCATTCCAGGGACACTGTATAATATTTAGAAATTGTTGAATTAGAATGCACTTGTAAAGATATTGTGCCACTTTTTAAAGCCTGTCTTTCAGTCCCGTTCTACCATTTTAGGTTCGTAGTTTGCCTTCGCTTGCTGTTGTTGTTGATCTGCATTTATTGATTGCGTAACTATTTATGTATAACAATTGCATCGGATCTGAATCATTTGTTCATTTTCTTCAGTCTTTTTATCTCTCTTGCCCTCATGACCCCTTTCTTTTTTTTTCAAACCCTATTGCCTCCCTCTATCTCTCATATCTTTATTAGAAACAAAATATTAAAAGAACAATTTTTTTTTTTTAATAATTTGATTCTGCATTGATTAATTAACAACATTTATGTTTTATACTTGCGGAGTCACAATACGTGGGAGGTTGGAATGGAGGAAGGGGGGGGGGGCTGGAAATTTTGAACTGGCCATTTTTTTGGAAATCGTCTCTACATATTCACTTTACTTCACAATCGGACGATGCTGTGGTCTACTGTCATTTATTATTTTGATAAGATATCATATATTTGTTGGTATTAGTAAGTAAAAACTGAAAAGTTGATGTTCCGACAAGAGACCTGAACCTCCCCCATTCCCCTCCCCCCTCACGACAAAATAATGTTTATATGCCTCTGTATGGGGTATTCTCATGTAATGTGAACATGTATACTGGAAAATCAAGTATTAGTGTACAGTAGGTGTGTATGAAAAGGATGACCCTCCCCGTCAGCCATACACAGTAGAGTCCTCAGAACAGAGGTTATATCTTAATTTATTATATTATCTACGGATATAAAGACAATATTAAGACATAAATGCAACATCAGAGTTTGTTGTTTTAATAAACATTCATATTCTTTTACAGTGAAAGGAATTGCGTTTGAAAAATAAATACATTGAAACAAAATGAGTACAATTTCCAGTTTTTCTTCATAAATGCTGGTTCAAGTTTTACAAGCAGTGTATTTGTGATTAAAAGAGAATAATTAAAAGAAATGATTCGTCTTCGTTTGTTTACGTGATAAACATGTGACGTGCAAAGTGAATAAAAAGATAATATATATCAGTACCTTTGACGGAATAGTAAACAAATAATCTGGTGTTAAAATCAAATAAGCTGCGATATAAGTACATTATATTTCCATTTAACATAGCTTTACATCAGTTTTGGACGAACCTTTAAGACATATCAGTAATTCATTACAAAATACAAAGTTTGATGAGGAATTCATTCGCCAGGAGCATTGCAAACCGTCACATTGCAGCTACTCCTCACCAGTCGCTAAAAATACAAAATGTTTTATTCTCCCTTGCCTATACGGTATGCCAATACTCAAATTGGAAAGATAGTTATAATATCAAACCACACTTTTGAGCAAAATATGTTTTAAGCTGATGTTTCACAGTTTTAAACTATAAACGGTATCTCTCAATGTCAGTTGTCTTCTATACCGACTGTTCGGGGCCTATAAAACAAGATACTATCTTTCTGCTCTGGCTTGCTGTTCATTGCACAGCGCCATCTCATGACTTGTGAAAAGTTCAGCTAGATAAACATCGACAATACACTTACAGCTGACCTGAGATGGCGCTAGAGGAGATTTTGCGGTAGTGCTGTCAGTTTAGTATGGCTTTAACACAGAGTTAGTAATACCATTCTGCCTCTAAATAGATGATATGACATTTCTTCTTCGTCGTTACTATCTCCATGACAATTTCTGTCTTAAAGTCATAAAGAAATTAGAAATCTGATGATGAATCTATAGATACACGAATTAAATAATGCAGTCACCTATACTTTTAGATACAAATGTAATAAGGTTCTAAGGGTATAATCTATAACAAGAACAATGGCAATGAATGTTCGAAAAGTAGTCATGGAGCATTTCCTGATGAATAAAGTACACTTGTTAAAACACAATGTCATGGATTTGTTCGTTAATGTATGTAGACTTGAAGCGACCACTCGTTTAAAAACTACTGGCGAAAAATAAAATATGCAAGCTTTATGGGGCATTAGACATAACGTTCAAAGACCAAGGAGTAGGCCTATACTGTTGCCAAAGCTAGGTATTTTCACCCCAGGCGATTGCCACTATTTTACACATTAGGTTGACGTGGTTTGGAGGCAGTGTTTTAGGGTTTGGAGGTGGTTTACGGAGTCATTTCTAAAACAAACCATGTCGTCCTCTTTAAAGAGGCACGTGTCCTGGAGGCGAGAGATTTATCTGCCTTTCTCTTGGATCTCCACCGTCCGGATGACTTCTTTTCCAGTCTTCCCAAGCGGCTTCGAAAGCTCTCCTAACATAAGTTACGATCTCAGACGCTTTCTCACGCGTCATCGCTTCAAATACGTAACAATGGATCGAATCTTTTGTCTGACACGTTAGCGCCACAGCGCGTGGATGCCTGAGATCTGTAGCGCAGTACGCGATACAAAACAGCGGTAATGACTCCAACACATCGCGAGACGAGTCCTCGAACGTAATCGTGCATTTGTCCACGCGCATTGTACACGAAGTGTTGATTGGTTGGTGATGCGTTTGTTGGGCGTTGGCTAACGGCGCTAACTTCTCGACCGCAGTAACCGCGTCACAGACCCGTAGTGACCCCACCGGTACGCGTCCTCCGTAACGTACGTGAAATGACCGTTCCTTGGTTGTCCCTTCGCCGCCTAAATCACCATCCGAATGCATGAATCGTTTTCGTAATAACGAAGGCGAGTTTCGGAGAGTTTGAAGGAATTTATGCGGGGTTCTGGGACTATTCGGACTCTGCGGTGAATTCATGTTTCTACGGTCAGATTACCAAGGTGTTCAGATATCTTCCAACTAAGTCAGAAGGGGGCAGCAAATAAACAGTCGTTTTCAAATCCTTTCATCTAGAAGAAATCCTTTCCTTGCACCCAAGACCTGATAAAACACACAAAATGAGATATATACATTCATTAGAATCATGTATTGATGTATATTATAGAATCAAATCAGACTTTATCTAAATGTACTGTATACAGTAAAAAGTATTTTAGATAATTTTCATTAAAAAAAAAATTGCGAATTTGTGCATAGGATATGAGCATAAGATTAAGGTTGATTCCACATTACCGCTGGACGGAATAGGAAAAGATTTATATTATTTTCATGAGTCTAAAATGATCTATTTTTTGTCATGATACCCTTGCTAAAAATGATGTCAAACATCAGACATAATATAGTACACTGTATACATGTGGACTGTTGAGTACGTATTTGTATTATCCAAGGAGATCTTTTATGCACTTGCATTACTTGTAATTGGGGGGGGGGGGTATTGGATACGTGATTACGTAGTTCTGTAGCCAATTTGAGGATTGTGAGAATAATAATTTCTACATGGGTGGCTTGCCGACTTTTCAGTTAAAGTCCCACTGCACTACGTATAGCTACTTGTGCCCTCTATATACCAAATAATGCCTAATCGGTGACCATTGGTTTCCCATGGTCCTTTTTTGCCTATGTTAATTGAGAGCTGATTTGATGAGATAACCACTTGTCAGTGACCATACAGGGAGGCCTAATCCCTTCTGGTCAAACTAGTGCAGAGGGGCTTTAAAGAAAGCTCCAAATATCATGATGTAGTTTGGGTTATATATTCTTCATTCCTTTTGGTCGTAATCAGTTACCATTGATATATAGGTGATTCGAGTAATAGGTCCCATAACCCCCTTTTCAACCCGAAGTGCAAAAACAACAGACAAACCAAAAATAGATATCTCAGGTGTGACGCAAATTGTACAGTATACAGCGCAATGTTCTGTTTGCTCTTTCTCATGACTATCAAAACATAATATATTAGTACTTCGATATTCTCGAATACATGTATTTTAAAAGATAGGAAGGAGTGGGGGAGCTGAGCGTTGTGTTGCATTTTCACTGAGCATCATTTTTTTGTGCGCCACAATCAGTCACTCATTCGATAAAACCTGGAAACTTGCGCATTTTTAGGAGTAATTAAAGTCGAATTGAAAAGTCACTGGGAGCTGCTTTTTCACCTGCCCAGTGATTAAGGGCTTTGTAAGTGAATTACGTTTTAAAGGGACCATTTTATCTCCAATGCAGTGCAATTGTGCATAACGGCATAAGTATTTCCCAGAGACCAACCTGTTTCTTACGCCAGGGCTCCTGACTTTTCAATATCAGTGTATATAAATTGAATGTCGCGTGACCCAAGTTTAATTTTAATGTGGTACGCAAATAGTGTATATGTGCTTCATTGTTCTTTTTTCCATAATTTAGTTTACCAGATATATCTTTGGTTTTACTGAAAGTTCCAAAATTTGTTAAATGTTTCAAGTGTAAAACTCATCTATGAATGTGTAGTTGTCATGGTAATCAAGAGGAAAGTGGATAACTTTGCTATTGTGTTGTTCTAAACCATCCGTCTATTGATTGGTGCCCATTGTTATAATGAATATTTGCTTGATGGGTAAAGTATAACGATTTTCATATGGCCGAACGGAATCGTAACGACCGCGTACCCATCATTTTGGCTAGAATAATTTACGTGTATCATCAACATTTTTCAATCGAGGTGCAACTTGGCAGACAGCAATTTTTTCGATGAATGTTGTCGGGTATAAATGATATGCATGAAAGTCTCAGGAAGTCTCGAGACATGTTGCAAGAGAGATTAAAACAAGAAAAGAGAAAGAATGAGTCATCATGGTTTGTTTATGCATCCGCTAATAATATGCCCTCACTATATCTCTCCTACATTATCATGTAGAACCCCCCCCCCCCCCTCGCTTTCTCTCTCTCGGTATATTAATTCTCTCCTTCTCTCTTAATGTTTCTCTCTCTCTCTCTCTTTTTATTATCTCATTCTCTCTCTCTCTCTTTCTCTCTCTCCTTCTCTCTCATTCATGCTTTCCTTTCTAAATCTCTTTTTTTCTCTCTCTCTCTCCCTCTCATTTATTCTCATCTTCTCTCTTATATCTTTCTCTTTCTTTCTGACTTCCACTATCTTTTTTACCTACTCTTTTTTTCGCTGTCTTTATTCTTGTGTCACCAACACGAATATGCCTTAATCCTTTTTTTTCTCCAGCTCTATCTCTTTCAATATCGATTTACCCTATTTCTCCATACCCATGATACCCATTCCCATCCCCCCCTCTCTCGTTCTCCCTCTCTCTCTCTCTCACTCCCTCCTTCTAAGGTCCCCTTATCCAGCCACTTTTCTTCTCTCTCTCTCTCTCTCTCGCTCTCTTCATCATCACCCTCCATCTTTGTAATCACGAGCCCTCAACATTAATGTTAGTTTGAGTACAAGGTAACGCTCATCATTTGGGTAATGCACCTGATGTCAGAAAAGGTGCCTGAAGGACGTCAATGTTAAACCTTAAAGAGAAGGTTGAGTTCTGGGAATAGGTAACAAATAAATAATTTGTGAGCGTTATCATTGTTATTATGCAAGGGTGGAAGAACATCAGATTAAACACGTTCCCTGAAAAGCATGGCTCCTCAAATGCCTTCATATTCTAAATATGACATGAAACATCGTAAAAATCCGGGTAGGATTTTTTCGCCATGTGTTCGTGTAGTCTCCTATACATCATTCTGTGTACAGTGCTTGTAACTTTGCCAAGATTTGGCCGAATTTCTTATCACTTTGATTATTCCAGAACCTTGCAATACACACGAATACTTATATACTATAGATGATCAACCTTTTCTGATAGATTCACACCGTTTCTTTCACAATACAATCACATGACCAGAACTCAACTTTATCTTTAAGGAGAAATGGGGGGGGGGGGGTATTTTCTCGTCTCGTGCTGCATATCAACCATTCAGAATGGCTTTTTTGTTTGCAATTGATTATGAGAAGGATATACCGAAACCCTACCCTTAGAGAAACTCAAAAATCTTTCTCTTTTCTCCTGCTAATCAACTATATAGCTTGCAACTCGCAAAGCCTTATAACGGGAAGTATCTTTTGGCGATGAGTTGGGACGATGACACCGGCAAAAATAAGAAGGGGGACAAATTATCATTTTTCCAGTCTCCAGCTATATAGCAAGAAGGCCAAAGCAAAGTCTGGGAGAACGACTTGTCAGACCTGACAGATGAAAAGTTATTCATTGTCTCCCTCTGTCACTCGTTCTCAATCAACTTGCTAGACCGATCCAGGCTAGATCGAATCGCAACCCGCAAAGCAAAGTCTTTCCCTACAAATTTACGAGAGTACCAAGCGAACCGAGCCACATAAAGCATGAAAAGTCACCTTGTAAACGTAGGGCTGCCTCGTCGGCATCAATGCTGTTCTTCCTGAGGGCCGTGCAACTATTACACCTGGGTGGAGAGTGGTAAACGTTGATTAATGTCTTGCTAAATGGATGCGAATAGGCTGCATACTGAAAATGCAGAGTTGCCAAGTGTAGGATTATTTTTTTGTAAATTTAAATAACAAATGTATTCTTCTATAACGGATTTTTCTCAAACGTTAAGTAGCCCACTTTCCATTCTTTTCTGCTTTTATTGAAATTGAAATATTGAAGAAAAGAAACAAAAATTATTTTTAAAAATCAGAGCAAATTTCTCCATAAGCGCATGCAGCTTTCCCAACTGACGAAATCCAGATAAAAGTAAGACAGCATATAACTAGACATATAAATAATTTTAAACAGAGAGAGTTGTGAATTATTATGGGGTGTTTAAAGGGATAGTTGAGTACTGTTGCAGAGGGCACTACTTGAAAAAAAAAATTGTGAGATACAGAAAAACTAGTGTCAAATTTGAAAGAACATACAATTTAAACGACATAATCATCTTTGTTTTATCAAAATCGATTCAGAGACGGCTGAAATATCCATAAATATAACGATTTATAATAATATTGTGTACCACCACAAATATTCGATAATTTGAAAAAGCCGTTGAAAAAACGAAATAGCGCCTTTTACGTTGTATTTCAGCCAATGCCGATGTTGGATTTTTATTTTGTTGGCTTAGTCGTGTTGGTTATATTACGCACAACCAGCCGGCCCATGTATTGTTATTATTAATTAATTAATTAACGGTCACCGTGTTTTTATTAAGTGGAGCTGAATTGGTATGATCGTATTGTCTAAATTTTACACATTTTGGGGTCTTAAATTACCTTGATAGCAATTTAGGTCCCGAAAGGGCACTAGAAATGTCATGGATAAGAATAACAGCAATAAGCATGCACTTTGTAGGCATTTGTGGTCTGAAAACAGAACTCAACTATCTCTTTAAGTTGCTTTACAAATGTAAATTCCCCCATTTGCGAGAGCAAGGAGATCTTTGGATCAAAGAATAATTGTAAAAGCCAAGATTGCATGGACAAGGGTAACTAAAGCTTTACATTTTCACTGCTTCAGGCATCTGACATTTCAAATTGAAGCAGTGTCCATGAAATGTATGAATTTGGATTCTCCCCCATTTGTCTTCATTTTCTGCGGTAACAGTGGAATATTTAACGTTTAATGCCGCTGCCTTTCAAAACACATATTTTACTTCAAGATCAAGACGTGTGTGCCCAATTGGCATTCGTTTACCAGAGAAACGGGTGAAAAGAACAGCGAGAGAGACCGTGGACAGAGAGTGAGAGAGAGAGAGAAAAAAGACAGAGACAGAGAGAGAGAGAGAGAGAAAGAAAAAAAGAGAGACAAAGACAGAGACAGATAGAAATAAAGAGAGACAGAGACAGAGAAAGAAAGAGAGAAAAAGACAGACATAAAAAGAGAGCTCAGGAGGAGATGAAAGAGAATGAGAGAGAGAGAAAGAAAGAGAGAAAGAGACAGACATAAAAAGAGAGCTCAGGTGGAGATGCAAGAGAATGAGAGAGAGAGACAGAGAAAGGAAGAGAGAAAGAGACAGACAGACATAAAAAGAGAGCTCAGGTGGAGATGAAAGAGAATGAGAGAGAGAGAGAGAGAGAGAGAGAGGGGTGGCGAAGAAAGAGACAGGGAGACAGACAGAGAAAGAAAGATCAAGTGGAGGAAAAAAGGAAAGAGAGAGACAAATAGAGAGAGAGTTAGGAAGAGAAAATGAGGGTCGGTAACATAGCTTGGAATTAAATGGATGCCTATACCTATTCAACCACTTTACAAATGCTTTTTCCATTACTCTTAAAAGCACTCTTCAATATGGTTCCAAATTGTAAAACGGTTATATCAGAGGAACGCCACAATGTCCACAGTATACATACACGCTTCCTAAATTGATGGCATGATAATTGTTAGTAAAGTGCATGCCGGTGGAGCTTCCGCTCAATAAAGGAAAAATGACACCTTCACGGTACCGTAGTTGCAACATTAACATACAACAAGTCGAATGCAAACAGCCTCTCAACCGACCAATTCATGCATTCAGAGTATTCACACCGCCAAACCTAACCAAAACGACATCAAACCGACACATTTTCGCACTTTGGGAAAGTGTAATATATCGGTCTTTTGTCGGTCTGTTGTCGGTGTTGTGCGCCAGTCACACCTTTGCGTATTTGGCTTGCCTTTTGCTGCGTATTTATGACAAGCCGTTTTAATATTTATTCCTATTTCTTGATATCAAGAAATAATTTTCTGTTGTAAAGTAATGGTAATTCTTGATATCAACAAGTGAATGCTTGATATCCAGAATTCGATTTCTGATATCAACAATTATATTCCACATACAAAGAATCTTGCGCTACGATTGGTCAAAAGTAAATCACGTGATGAAAGATAGTTCGCCCATCACTGATGGGAGAAGAAAAGTTCGTTGCACTGTGCTGTAAGGAGTACTATCTACACAGTGCAACGCACTTTCTTGTATACGTTGCGTATACGTACGTACGTAAGTAGTGCATGTATTGTACGATACGTACACCGTTTGCTAGCTGTTAATTGATGATTTGATGCTCTAAACTGACGGAAGAAGTGAAATATTTCCGATGTGGAATATAAAGCAAATAATAACCCTGGGTTTCAGGCGATGGCAAACTATCAATTTCTCGGCGATCTGAATGTATACACTATCTTTCCTCAGCTTCGCTTCGAGAAGATAGCTAAATCTAGATCGCCTCGGAAGTGATAGTTTGTCCCATCACCTTCACAAACATTAATTATTTGCTTATTCATTTCTTGATATCAAGAAATAGGAATAATGTTAAAACGGCTTGCCACAAATACGCAACAATACGCAAGCCTAATACGCAAAGGTGTGACTGAGGCATTAGTGACTAAATCGTGACTCCAAGCCGACCGATTCTTAGCCATTCGTCAAAAAAGTATACATTTATTCGATCTAACGTCGGTCTCGTTGGTGTGGCTGATACCCCTGTCAAACCATCAAATAAACCGACTACAAGCCGAATCCAACCGAACGATTCTAAAATGAAAAATGCTTTTTTTTTTTCGCAGTCGGGTAACGCGTAAACAAAATACGCGTGGAACTTGTAAGAAAGACCTTATTGTACGCATACCCGCATGGGTATGTCCATGCGCGTTAGACTGTGTGTAACAATGTAACTCTGTGATTATGTGTGTACATTCCCACCCCCACACACACTTACGTCTGTGCCCCCCCCCCCTTGTTTTACAAATTTGGTTACCCCAGTGGTTGACTGGAGTGTTAATTGGTCAGATAAATATTCTGATAATATTTCAAATTCAGCCACAGAGTAGGCGCCAATCGCTCAGATGCTACATGGATGTAACCATTTAGTTATGAATTTCAATTTATTCAGTCATCCATCATTATAACAGATCTCCTTCAATTGGTTAACGAATAGAATTATACATGTAATAAGTGCGTGCACATAGACTATGCGTTAGGTGGACCAAATATCAGAGGGTAATGATAACAACGAGGAGTTATAACCAATAATATATGTCATAGAAAACAATACAAGAAATGGAAATTCCATTCATCAAGTCCTCCTGACGCCATATCTATCCTCGTTTTTTGCAACATTTTACCAGACACCTCTGTTTAATATCTGCTATTCTAGTACTCTGAGTATGATTATCAAATAATCATAAATTGTTTGATTCCAATCACAGAACACAAAATAAGATTGTGAAGTTTAAAGATAATGAATATTTCCGGGTTTTTTTTTTCGTCTGGATTTGTGTTTTGTTTTGAGGAGGGATTTTCTCATGGAAGTAAAACAGCTATTGGGTCAGTTCCAGCACAAATTATCTTTAAATTCAAGTATATTCTTAAACACAGGCTCAGTACAAACAAAGTGACATTTCATTACAATTATATTGGTTTTGTGTTCACTTATTGTTTAGAGGTATATATAGATTATTTTAAGCATACATGCTCAACACGAATATCAAATACAAATATTACAAAATGAGGCGGGCCGAAAAAGGGAAGGGCGAGGGGACAAGAAACCAAGCTTTGATATAAATTTTTTTGCCCGAACATAAGCATATAAAAAGACTTTTCACACAGTTTAAAGGTGTCGTGGTGCTACTAGCAGATACTGGAGAGAAGTGAAGAAGAGAAGTGAAGAGGAGAATAGATTGAGACGACAAATTTTCATACGTTTTGGTTCTTTCTTTTTTTTCTAAATTTATGTCAGAAGATGAGCGAACAACTATTGGATGTCAAACGAATCATTCTAAACTACGTACAGGTAACTGACATTTGAGCTGGTGACTAGTTGGCTCCGGGATTTATTTCGTCCAAGATACTGTACGCATAGGATAAGGCCTTTAAAAAAATGTTAATTAAACATATTTGTGGCTTACACCCAGTAAATAAGATCGATTGTTGATCTGTATTGAAAAAAACAAGTCTGAAAAAACCAGCGGGACTTGAACCTGATCTTATTTACTGGGTGTAAGCCACAAACATGTTTAAATAATTGAAATTTCTCCCAGGAAGCATTACATATAAAAAAAGATGTTGTATTGTTGGAATGCTTCAAAACATATTTTCATATTCATTAAACATTTTTTTCTTCTAAAAAAAGGTAACCCCCCCCCCCCCCCCCAAAAAAAAAAAAAAAGTTTTAAAGTACGTAGATTACAAGAAATCTGGGGGTCGTTCGCAAAGGGCAATTAAGTACATATTTTTTTACGCCTAATGGATAATGTTGCAGTTTGGATTTGAGTAAGTTAAGGCTTAGTGGCAGCATAAAGTATAATGTTTGATAGTCCAAGCTTGATGTCAGCAGTGTAGAGTATTGATACTGAAAGCAGACAGAGCAAACGCAGGAGTGGCACTCTCTGTGTTGTATTCCTAATGAATATTCAAGAGCACTTCTTCTTGTCAGTGTCTGATTTGTAGTCCATCTGTAGTTGTGTGGTGATAATTAATGGAGCGCTACAGGTAGGCATACTTGTAAACGGAAGAGCTTATTCCTATATTTGATTTGCGAGCCCCCCCCCCCCCCCCCCGTCTTCCGATGTTTATGTACTGTTGTCAGTCTCCCTGTCTATCTGTCTCTCTCTCTCTCTCTCTCTAGTGATCTATCTCTTCACTATTTCGCTCTCTCTCTGGACCTGTTTTTCCCTGTGTGTTTTATGATATACCTGCCCCTCCCTCTTCTCTCCCCATCACCCTTGGATATCGCTTTGTTTAAAAGCCACCTTACCCCCTTCATTCGTTCCCTGGCACCTGACCCTTTCCCCCACTCCCTTAACCCCCTCCCATTCCCCTCTCTTGTATCTTCCTCCTATTTACGCTGTTATCCAACTCGTTGACCTAACATCTTGGCTATAGTGCTTCTCGTTCAATTGAAGTACATGTACATGCATTTATCTTGCATCTTGCCACCCTTCTTTCAGAAATAGACGTTGAAATCAATACATGTATTGAAGGATGTAAATAGTACATGTACTATGATACTGTTATATGTCTTACTCGATTTCCCTCTCTACCCCCCCCCCCCCCACCTTCTCTCACTCCTCTCTCTCTTTCTATCTCTCTCTCTCTCTCCTCTTCTCGCTCTCTCCCCTCTCTCTTTCTCTCTCTCTCTCTCTCTCTGACTATGTCTCTTTCTTTCTCTCCCTTCTTCTTTCTGATCTCGAGATCTAAAATGGTTACATTAGAAAACTGGTCGCAAATATATCTTAGCTCAGTCCCTGGTAATATCAATGTTAATTCTCTGTTGAAACAGGAGCCATAACATAAACTGCTCCTGTTTTTATTTTTCATTTAAATGTAGTTGCTTCAGAGAAGTCGGCATACTGTGACATAAGTTATCTACATTTAAAAAGAGTACTCTAATCTCCCTCTTTTTTGTACACCCTAAAGGCTAAAGCAGCAAATTTGTTTCACGTGCAGTCTTTTTACCTCTGGCTACGATGTCAATGATAGAACCATGATAAAGTCTTTGCCAGACTACTCATCTTCTCAAATATCTCACACGTTCCGCGTAACCATGTTAACAGCGATGAAATTTATGTACACCTATCGCAACCCCCGACCCCAGACGTTAAAATCCTCCTTCGTAGCCCCTCACAACGATGGTCTCCGAGTTTATGTCTTTGTCAAACGAGAAACGGGGATGATGGTGGTGGTTGTGGTGGTGGTGGTAGTGGTGGTGGTAGTGGTGGTGGTAATGATGGTGATGGCGATTGGTGTTCGTGGTAATTGTGTTGATGATTGTAATGGTGGTGAATATGGTGATGATGATTATGATAATGATGATGATGGGTGATGATAATGACGACAGTGATGGTAATGATTATGATGATGATGATGATGATGATGGTGGAGATGATGATGGTGGAGATGATGATGATTATGATAATGAATGATGATGGTGAAAATGAGGAGTGCCAAAGATGAATCTGCGGCTGCTGATTATAATGATAATGATGATGATAATGGCGACCCCGAGGCGATAATAATGATGTTGTGTTTGATAATGATGATGATGTTTATGACGGTGATGATATTGGTCAAATCGCTTTGTATTTTAAGATTGTCATGAATTTTTAAAAAAATCGCACCTTTTTACGCCGAGAATTCAGTTCGTTTGACAATCAAAACGGCCGATGCATAGTACCGAGTGGCGCCTAATATCTGGATCAATTAAACCCTTCGTCCTTTCAACATACCATTTCCGTAATGTAATTAAATTAAATGCAAATATCTTGGTTAATGGCCTCGTTACAAATTATTTCATTCACCTGTAACGACCAATTGTATTTCACTCGTCAGAATGCGAATTGCATACACTATGTGTTTTTAGGTACATGTAGGACAAGTCATAATGTTTATCCTACCTAACAACAATTAATATACGCAATTCGTATGCTGACTATTGGAATATTATTATTCGTATTAAAGGTGAATGAAATAATTTGTAAGGAGGCGCTTAACAAAGATGTGTACATTACAATTGATTACATTACGAAATCGAGTTGACTAGTTCATTGAAAGCCAATACAGATGCTCGTATTCATGAACAACTTTATCGCAAATCATTCCAAGAAGCCAGTCCGTGAATACTAACATAAATACCAAAAACGTTCAGACGGAATCTCAGTTCGCCGTTCTCTATCTGTTTACGACAGTGTAAATCAAAACTTGTTTGTAGAATATTTAATCCAGTGAAAGTATAATTGTGTTCTTACCGTTTCAATCAGTGTATATACACTATGAACATGACGAACAAAGAAAAAGGACAACATATACAGTTCCTCAGGTAGACAAAGGAACATCCCTTCACTGCTATTATGTAAGATGTGTAGAACAGGTGAATATGCATGTGACATCTGTTCTACACATTTTTACATAATAGCAGTGAAGGGATGTTACTTTGTCTACCTGAGGAACTGCATATTTTGTCCTCTTTCTTTGTCCGTCATTTTCATAGTGATAACAGACAACGAACTCCAAAATATAGCACGTGATAACATGATACCCTCCTTAACCCTAATAAGGCCGGGCTATTTGAAGTCTTACTACGGCCGGGGGGGGGCCATTATGGCCCCCCCCCTAAGATCTCGGCCGTGAAACGGCCGATCTCCGCGAAAATTTGCACGCATGTCAAGTGAAGTGTATAGAACAATATGATAATTTCAATTTTTTGAAAAAAATCCCTCATTTGCATATTTATGGTAATTTATGCAAATAACGTCATAAAATCACATTTTTACCCATAAATCCTATATTATTCATATTTAAGCATTCTTTTTCACTACATATATTCATTAGACCATTTGGAACAATAATACGACAAAAAAAATTGGAAGAGCCAGCTTATTCCTTATGTTATCTCTTGTTTTGATAATTTCTTATGTATTTCATTGTTTTTTTAACTTATTTATGTTATTGTTTTTTTTTTTTTTTCATTTCTTCCTACAATTCAACTATTTTGACTCCCAAAACAACCACCTAAACTTTAAACAAGACCCAATAACCAATGTTTGATCTATTTTTAGGAAAAATGACATTTCCATATGTTTTGTACACAAATCACAAAAATTAGCGATTTTCGGGCTGACATGCAAAGACAAAAGGTCACGTGACCTTGTAACTATAGGTCCGATTTTTTTTTTTTTTTTTTTTAAAGATGCGCAAGACTCTAAAGAAAAAAGTCAGTGAGCGGCGAGGCGCCATCCATATGCGTTCTCGAACAATCAGAAAAATTGTGGAGGGGGGGGGGGCCATAATGGCCCCCCCCGGCCTTATTAGGGTTAAGAAAAAAAGGGGTGAAGTGTGTCTCGCAAAAGTTATGATAAAATACTACCCACAGAAGTTGATTACTTACATTAAGTATATGAAGCAGCATGAGTTACGTAGTACACTCGTAGTAATCATTCTTACGGTTCCAAGGCTTTAAATTGATGGAAAAGAAAAATCCACATACAGTGTGTCATGCAACAGTGTTTCAACAGGCATAATCAACTCGAGACATGTAAAAGAGAACACCCAATTTAGCTCGGAGATGTAGATAGCGACGTAGGATCTAATGTCTCTACATTGCGTGACTGATATGAGTACCGCGCAGACGATTTATGAACTTGGGCACAAATGCGATCGAGTTCCCTATTATATCGATAGTAGTATAGTTTTCGCGCCACAAGGCATCCGCGGTCATTACCCAGCAACCAGTGCAAATTCGTGTTGATAAAAGCAGTTGCTAACAAGTGCCTGTACAAATTCCCTGTACGTCACCGACGTGCAATTAACAACATTTTAGGTGTATAGATGTCCCATAGGTATCCCCAAAATAGCATTTTGTCTCAATTTCTTTTTCTTTTCTTTTTTTTTTAACTGAGGTAGGATTTTGCATAAGATACAAAGCCCTCTCTTATCAAGTAAAACAAAATAAATCTTTAACCGTCTCTTGGTATTTTGGATATTTAGGAGCTCATTTTAAATCATTATCAGAATGGTTGTTTATGGAGGAAAAAAATAACAGGACAGGACGTAATTAGCCCGCGGGTTGAGGACCATAAAGACAAGAGTTGTCAATGTATCAATATTGACAAAATGATAACACAAGTGCAACGTAGGGGGAGGGGTCGGGTTGTTCGTACGGTTCTGCTACGTATATTACAATGACCCCATGCAATGGGACATGTAGGCCCCTGTCATCTATCTCTTACCATCCTTCTCTCTCTCTCTGTCTCTCTCTCTCTCTCTCTATCTCTCTCTCTCCCTCTCTGTTTCTCTCTCCTTCTCCCTCTTCCTCTCTCTCATCATAATAGTCCGCATTTTAATGCGATCGGTCTAACATTTTCAATTCATTAATTGGGGGAAGAAAATCACACCCTAAAGCCAGACTCTTCCCCACACATACAATGTGTATGTATATTTTATCCAACATTTTGTATATTCCTTTTATTTCTATTAAAATGTCAGGATTAGAGGCACAAGTAGTTCTAAAAAGAAAATTTGGGTGGGGGCTTTTGAGGAATGGAAAATCGTGCGTTCACGTTTTAAAATTACCTCGTCATTTCTTTTTTATATGTTGTTGTTGTATTTGTTGTTGTTATTGTATTATTATTATTATTATTTGTTTTGTTTTTGTTGTTTTTTTGTTTTTGTTTTGGGGAGGGGGTAGGGTAGTTAAGATCTTTCTTTGGGGGAGGAAGCACAAGCTTTCCACAACCCCCCCCCCCCCCCCCCCTCCCCTTCTAAAAGCTCCACTGCCTGCAAGCACAGCTAAGCGCCAGCTTAATTAATACAGGAGCTGTCAGCTATCATATTTCAGAAAAGCTGATTGCTGTGGACTCTCATATGCATAATATGCCACAAATGATCCGTGGAGACCATTCCTCTGAATGTGAACCAACATGTAAAACGGTGATATACTCAGGAGGGAATGTAACGTGAATCGACTGTGATGGAGCAGAAAATCAAGTTCTCTCCACAAAATAATCTTGAGCTCCGGGGTACTCCGTTTTATGCATCATCATAAATTTAGTGTGGCATAAAGACATATGGTCGGTTAATGGAGATGGTTTCTAGGCCAAGAAAGACAGCATCATCTCATTGAGGACTGGCCTATGATTCATAGTTAATCATCACAAACTGCAGGGGTAACAAAAGAGGCAGGAGGGTGCAGATGAAAAGGGGGGTGATGAGGAAGGGGTGCAGATATGGGAGGGGTGGAGATGATGGCAATCCTATCTTCAGTCATCAGATGAAGATATAATGGATAAGTCACCGGACTGTGGATTACGAGGTACTTGGTTAGAATGATGTATACATCATGGTCATTAACGTCTTTTTGGCAATGCGATTATCTACATTTGCCACTCTTCACCCAAGTAAAGTACCTAGCAGGAAATAATTACTCGATCGCTCAAGTGAATATACGGGAGCGCCATGAGTGCCAAGTCTGACAGATTCCATTTGTAAACACTCAAGGCTTGTTCAGGTTTGGCAAGGTAAACCGCCAATTTTGTGTTAAAATGCTGCGGTTTTGTTTTAAGAGTAAAATGCGCGTGCTCACTGTGCTCTATTTTATACGATACATAAATGTGAATCGTCATCATTAAGAGCCCACCAGTATTATTATTCTTCAATTAATTTCGACATGTTGTCGGCATATATAACAGTCTTTATTAACACATGTAACAATCTCTCAACAAAAGTAATTCAAACTAGAAATGCAATCGTGTCAGAACGATGTGCGTGCAATGACGCCGTGTTTCTACGTGTCAAACGAAAGAGCTTCTCTCGGACTATCCAGAGCAATTTGCACGAAGTCTATAGCTTCTGTGATATTGGAGATAGGTAGGGCGAAAGAAAGGCATCAACAGTGACCTTGATGGGATGGTACTATGCCTACGAAGTTTGAAAGAAATTGGGATAGGGGAAAGAACCTAGAAAGGGCTCGCAAGCACTGCGTGCACAAACCAATGGGATTTGGTGCATGTTTGACATTGCAATCAAGTTCGTTCTGGGGGCCAAAAGCGTGAACCCGATATGCCCCATAGACAATGCGTGTAATGAATGGGCGGAAAACGTGCAGGATCTGTATTATGGCCGGAGTTAAATTGTTTTTTCTCTCTCTCTTTACGTCTCTTTATGGGCCGTATTTGGTATCATTAGAAAGAGAATTTCATGGTTGTTATTGTAAACCACTCTCTTTTTTTCTATGATAATCCTATCGAAACACGTGATGTAAAATAGATGTATAGGACAAAATGGCGTCTTAAATGGCCCCCTTGACCAATTTCAAAAATCCGGCCAAGAGGTGCCCTGCGTATTGGAACTCGGCATGTCACTGCAAATTTTCAAGGAAAAAAAAGGACGTTTAAGGGGCGAAAAGCAGTCTGAAAAAAAGACGTCATAGCCGAAACGTGTTAGGTTCGGGCTTAAACTCGGCGGAATTCGTGTAGTGATCTTTGTTCAAATGCGATTTACTCACAATTTTCTGTGTGAACATATATAATACTTGGTATCATCCGAAAGGGCACTTCATTGCGGTCAGTTTGACACCATTTTTAACTGCGCGCAATGTATTGCGCGCATTGAACGCGCTATTACGTAATCCATAGTAAATTCATCATTTTTGGCGATAACTTTGCGCTGACATATTCGAATTTTACCAAACTTGGTAAACAGTTGTCACGTATATGGATACATATGTCTTCAAAGTTTCATTGATGTAGGTATAACGATCGCCATTTTAGAGCAAGTTGAAGTTATTTCTCAATTTTCTTGAAAATGGCGAATTTGGAGGGCAATTTTCTCAAATTTGGTCAGTGATAGGGTATATAATTTTGTATATGGCTGGAAAGGGCATATCTTCAAGTATCTAAATCCAAAAAAGGGTACGGGTTTGCCAAGCCATTATGGAGATACGGCCACAGAGAGAAAGCCAATTCCCAGAACTTTAGAGGGCGCTATTTATGTTGTGCAAAGCCATTGGAGCGTGAAATTTGGCATGGCTATGTGCAATTATGAGATAAAGATACTGTGAGATTTAAATACAAAACGGAATTTATATGAGAAAGTTATGGCAGTTTTAGATTATTAAGGGGTCCATTTTTCAAGAACATGAGAGATTTTTGACGGAGTCGGTTTTAGATTTGAATTTCGAGTATGAAGATGGCATTTTGAAGGTCAAGTCATATGTCGCAGATGAAAGAACATCTCTCATACTATCTAGAGGAATTTGTTAGAAGTTTGTAGGATCTAGGATAGTGGAGATAGAAAGGAAAAAAGAAAGGCCTTAAAATGGACCAGAAACGGACAAAATGGCGCCTGGACGGTTATGCATGAGTGATTTCGAGAATCGAAGAATGTAGTGACCTTGATGAGATGTTAGAGACTATGCCTATGAAATTTGAAAGGAAACGGACATGAGGAAAGGGCATAATTAGTGATGACAAGCACTACGTGCAAAACGAATGGGATTTTCGGACGATAAGAAGAAGTAAGACTAGAAATGCAATCGTGTCACAACGATGTGCGTGCAATGACGCCATGTTTTTACGTGTCAAACGAAGGAGCTACTCTCGGACTATCCAGAGCAATATGTAAGAAGTATGTAGCTTCTGTGATAGTGGAGATAGTTAGGGCGAAAGAAAGGTCATCAAAACGGCCCGAAACGGAAAAAATGGTGCCTGGACGGTCACGCATGAGGGTTTCCGGAGAACGAAGAATTTAGTGACCTTGAAGGAATGCTAGAGACTACGCCTACAAATTTTGAAGGGAATTGGAGTAAAGGAAGGGATCTATAAAGGGCTCGCAAGCACTGCGTGCAAAACCAATAGGACTTGGTACATGATGAACATGTTACGACGCGTGCTTTGGCACGAACGGCCGCCCATACTAACACAAAAAAATGACGTCATGGCCGAAACGTGTTATAATAGGGCGGAAACTCGGCGGAATTCGTATTGTGACCCTTGTTCAAATGCGATTTACTCACAATTTTCTGCGTGAACATATACCATACTTGGTATCATTCGAAAGGGCACTTCAGTGCGGTCAGTTTGACACCATTGTCATCTGCGCAAAACGTACTGCACGCATCAAACGAGCTATTACGTAAAGCATAGTGAGTTCATCATTTTTGGCGATAACTTTGCGAAGAGGGCATTAGATTTTACTAAACTTACCAGACAGTTGTCACGTATATGGATACATGTGTCTGCCAAGTTTCATTGATGTAGGTATAAAGATCGCCATTTTAGAGCAAGTTGAAGTTATTTCTCAATTTTCTTGAAAATGGCGAATTTGGAGGGCAATTTTCTCAAATTTGGTCAGTGATAGGGTATATAATTTTGTATATGGCTGGAAAGGGCATATCTTCAAGTATCTAAATCCAAAAAAGGGTACGGGTTTGCCAAGCCATTATGGAGATACGGCCACAGAGAGAAAGCCAATTCCCAGAACTTTAGAGGGCGCTATTTATGTTGTGCAAAGCCATTGGAGCGTGAAATTTGGCATGGCTATGTGCAATTATGAGATAAAGATACTGTGAGATTTAAATACAAAACGGAATTTATATGAGAAAGTTATGGCAGTTTTAGATTATTAAGGGGTCCATTTTTCAAGAACTTGAGAGATTTTTGACGGAGTCGGTTTTAGATTTGAATTTCGAGTATGAAGATGGCATTTTGAAGGTCAAGTCATATGTCGCAGATGAAAGAACATCTCTCATACTATCTAGAGGAATTTGTTAGAAGTTTGTAGGATCTAGGATAGTGGAGATAGAAAGGAAAAAAGAAAGGCCTTAAAATGGACCAGAAACGGACAAAATGGCGCCTGGACGGTTATGCATGAGTGATTTCGAGAATCGAAGAATGTAGTGACCTTGATGAGATGTTAGAGACTATGCCTATGAAATTTGAAAGGAAACGGACATGAGGAAAGGGCATAATTAGTGATGACAAGCACTACGTGCAAAACGAATGGGATTTTCGGACGATAAGAAGAAGTAAGACTAGAAATGCAATCGTGTCACAACGATGTGCGTGCAATGACGCCATGTTTTTACGTGTCAAACGAAGGAGCTACTCTCGGACTATCCAGAGCAATATGTAAGAAGTATGTAGCTTCTGTGATAGTGGAGATAGTTAGGGCGAAAGAAAGGTCATCAAAACGGCCCGAAACGGAAAAAATGGTGCCTGGACGGTCACGCATGAGGGTTTCCGGAGAACGAAGAATTTAGTGACCTTGAAGGAATGCTAGAGACTACGCCTACAAATTTTGAAGGGAATTGGAGTAAAGGAAGGGATCTATAAAGGGCTCGCAAGCACTGCGTGCAAAACCAATAGGACTTGGTACATGATGAACATGTTACGACGCGTGCTTTGGCACGAACGGCCGCCCATACTAACACAAAAAAATGACGTCATGGCCGAAACGTGTTATAATAGGGCGGAAACTCGGCGGAATTCGTATTGTGACCCTTGTTCAAATGCGATTTACTCACAATTTTCTGCGTGAACATATACCATACTTGGTATCATTCGAAAGGGCACTTCAGTGCGGTCAGTTTGACACCATTGTCATCTGCGCAAAACGTACTGCACGCATCAAACGAGCTATTACGTAAAGCATAGTGAGTTCATCATTTTTGGCGATAACTTTGCGAAGAGGGCATTAGATTTTACTAAACTTACCAGACAGTTGTCACGTATATGGATACATGTGTCTGCCAAGTTTCATTGATGTAGGTATAAAGATCGCCATTTTAGAGCAAGTTGAAGTTATTTCTCAATTTTCTTGAAAATGGCGAATTTGGAGGGCAATTTTCTCAAATTTGGTCAGTGATAGGGTATATAATTTTGTATATGGCTGGAAAGGGCATATCTTCAAGTATCTAAATCCAAAAAAGGGTACGGGTTTGCCAAGCCATTATGGAGATACGGCCACAGAGAGAAAGCCAATTCCCAGAACTTTAGAGGGCGCTATTTATGTTGTGCAAAGCCATTGGAGCGTGAAATCTGGCATGGCTATGTGCAATTATGAGATAAAGATACTGTGAGATTTAAATACAAAACGGAATTTATATGAGAAAGTTATGGCAGTTTTAGATTATTTAGGGGTCCATTTTTCAAGAACTTGAGAGATTTTTGACGGAGTCGGTTTTAGATTTGAATTTCGAGTGTGAAGATGGCATTTTGAAGGTCAAGTCATGTGTCGCAGATGAAAGAACATCTCTCAGACTATCTAGAGGAATTTGTTAGAAGTTTGTAGGATCTAGGATAGTGGAGATAGGAAGGAAGATATAAAGGCCTTAAAATGGACCAGAAACGGACAAAATGGCGCCTGGACGGTCATGCATGAGTGATTTTGGAAATCGAAGAATGAAGTGACCTTGATGAGATGTTAGAGACTATGCCTATGAAATTTGAAAGGAAAAGGACATGAGGAAAGCACCTAACTAGGAATAACAAGCACTACGTGCAAAACGAATGGGATTCCGGACGACAAGAAGAAGGAAGAAGAAGTAAGAATATTAATAAGAAGAATGTGAACGAAAACAAGGCAATGACGAAGGTTCGTCATTGCAAATATTAATAACGTGAACGAAAACAAGGCAATGACGAAGGTCGTCATTGCAATTACTTAGAGCATTCCCTTTGAATGCGCATACCCGATTCGTTCACGCCTAACCCCTCTCCACCCCACACCCCTCTCCATCCCCACACCCCTCTCCATCCATCCCACACCCTCTCCCTGTAGGATAGTTCACCTCCCTACAAAAAACATGTCAATCTTCAAAGGAGAAGATATCTCTGTCATACAGTCGCCGGCCTCTTTGCAAAATGCAATCAGTCAAAAATTCAAAAGTGAAATCTAAACACATGTGAACTGACGACATTTCAACAAAGTTCTCGTTCAATAATGACTTGGTAATCTTCAAGTAAAGTGCTCTTCCAAAGAGCATCAGTAATGGTTCTCGGGGGGGGGGGGGGCTCAAGGCCTCGTACAATTTATTCAAGCTTCCATCTCTTGTCTTTATTATAAAATAATTTAAGCGAGGATCATGCCAAATGTGAACGAATCCCCCACCCCTCTAAAGCATACCCCACCCCTTCAAAAATAAATAACACAAATAAAGTAAATAAGTAGTATAATATTGATAACACATACAAATAAAAACCAAAAAATAAACCAATTGTTAAACTGTGCCTTAAGTGCATATTTCCCGAGTAACGGATAGATGAGTAAAGAAACATATTAGTCGTTTTTTCTACACTATGGAAGAGAGGCGGAGGGTGCATCAAAGTACACCGTGTTTTGAGAGAGAGAGAGAGAGAGAGAGAGAGAGAGAGAGAGAGGGAGAGAGAGAGAGGGAGAGAGAGAGAGGAAGAGAGGGAGAGATGGGGATGGGGAGGAGAAAGGGAAAGAGGTGGGAGAGAGAGAGAGAGGGAGAGGGAGAGAGAGAGAGAGAGAGAGAGAGAGGAATAGAGGGAGAGATGGGGATGGGGAGGAGAAAGGGAAAGAGGTGGGAGAGAGAGAGGGAAGGAGAGAGAGAGAGAGAGAAAGGAAGATAAATGGTTAAGGTTACATTAATTTTATTTTTATTTTCATAATAATTGCATAATACGAAGTTTGGGATTTTCTTTCACAAAAACATCATAAATCTTGCTAAAAGTCGCAAACGAAAGTCACTGGGCACAGAAAAGGCATGCAAGAATTAGCGTTAGAAATGTTATACTCTTGCAAGTCATAATAAATCTGAGAGCATATCCTAAGCCGTCCTTGCACCAGAACAACACCACCATGATATTCTTTCTCATAGCAATGGGTTACCATGGTTACGAGGGGAGAAGCTCCGTGCTGATCAATTCATATCATGAGAAGCCATTAAAGTATGAATTCTGGTTAAAGTGAAAATTATGTTTTCTCATCCTTTGCATGTCGGTTTGTAAGTTTTCCACTGGAGTTGATGACATATTCGGAGCGCACTACAACAAGAGCCATTGGAATATCGTAGGTTGAATCATGGGGGGTAGGGGGGGGGGGAGGCTTCTGTAATAAATCTTGGTACACAATAAGACAGTGGCCAGGGTGACTATAAAAGGAGTCGAAAGTGTAGGAGGGGGTCGTGTCATGTCCTCCAAAATTGTAAAGTCCCCCCCCCCCCCCCTCCTCTCTATCACTTCTGCCATTTTTCCTTGGCGGCTTACACACTCTGTGGCCCCCATTTATTTTCTCCCATTCATTCCAATTAGTGCCCTATTATAGTGTATGTACCCCGTCCCTTTTATCCTGTAGCTAGGCCACTGACAAGAGCTTATGATAATCCGGTTGAACATTACTTTTTGCTCCCACTTATTAATCGTCCTACACCTTGTAATCCTCTTTGTTGTCACCATGGATACGTTTACACAATTATGACGCCTATCCATGCGTCCATGCGTGAACTACAATTTTCCACCTAAAAGCGGGCTGGTCGATTTTAGAGATAGAGCTCGTAATCAAGACAGATACAATGTACTGTAGATCGTAACAAAGATCTACAGATTGGGGGTTCTAGGTGTTATAGCGACCTTGCCCCCGCCCCTCCCCCCCCCCATCAATCTTATTTAAAGTTATGACTATTTTATTGTATAGGAACCCTTAAAATAAGAAGACCTAATTTAGTTTATTTACTTATATAGCTCAGTCATTCTTTAACATTTACATGTAACTTTTGGCTGTATGTTTCCAAACCTTTTTAAAATTCAATATACTTTGATTCTAATTCCCTTCGCTTTTTTGTTTCATTCCTCTCTTCTTCGTCGTCTATTCTTCTATTTCGTTTAATATTCAAGGTCGACTTCGAAGTCGGAATCGATACGAGTCAGTGATTAAATTGATCAATGCTGGGAGGCATGCATATAGCTGTACAATACACGCCTGTATAAGGCACATAGGGTGTCAACGATCGAGATCCATGTTATCAGCTCATATCTTAGCTTGTGTTAGAAAGTATACATGTTATAATGCATGCCCTGCATTATTGCTGTCGATATTCATTCAGCGACGAAATTACTCATTCAAACAAAAATTCAAAAAAGAAATTATTTATTTAAGAAATGTTGATAGAGCCAGAAATAAATCTTTCTTCTTCAATTCTATTGTGGCATTGATGCAGCCATAACATTAGTCAAAAATATATTTTATAATCTCCCATATTCCTGCTCTTTTCAGTTGAAATGTTTTAGACAGAAATACGCATGCTCGGTGATTACAAGAGAACTCTGGACATTATTAAGCCATAGACTACTAAATTATCTCATTCTAATATGCTTTAGTACAGGAGCCATCGTGTTCCCGTAGGAAATGGGTTAATTTTTCCAATCGGAAAGTGCAGCGAACACGATCGAAATACTTAACCATGCAGAGAGTCATGTCAAGAATTTCACGCAAATAGGCCTACACCGTGTATCGTAGCATATAGTATATCTCTTATACAATGTTTTAATGAAAACGTAGTTGTACTCACATGTAAGTTTGCTTCTCCACAATGTGAAGGATTCCAAGGGGCACTATTACTAGTCTACACGTTGTTCCGTGTATGTAGACAGTGCATAACATATCCAACATCCCACCACTCTTTAGAAGAAGTAACAACCAGTCTTTGTAGTTGTGAGCCCCTTGGTAGTATAATAACACCCCCTACTGGAAGCAAAAATATAATGCTACTCGTTCACGTGGCTCTGCCTTTATTGCAATTCGGTTCGAAGAAAGGTAAACGGCTCAGCAGGCGCGTAGCCAGGGGGCGGTGGGGGCGGTCGCCCCCCCCCCCCCAAAAAAAAAAAAAAAAAAAAACGCCGGCCAAAAAAAAAAAAAGAGAGAGAAAGAGAAGAAAAAAAAGAGAGAGGACGTAGGAAGAAAGAGGGAAAAAGAGTTGAGTACGGTACAACGAATCGTCAAAGCTTCCGCGTTTCGCGCGAGAAGGGGGAGACTGAGTTCAAATTAAGGATTAAGAGTCGGGAAATGTACAACGAATCGCCTTCTTTCTCTAATAATTTAATGAAACGTCAAAGCTTCGCGCGAGAGGGGGGGGGGACAGAATCCAGACCGGGATTAAGAGTCGGGTAAGGTACAACGAATCGTCTTCTTTCTCTAATTATTTAATGAAACGTCAAAGCTTCGCGTGAGAGGGGGGAGGGACTGAATTTAGACGAGGATTATGAGTCGAGAAAGGTAGAACGAATCGTCTTCTTTCAAAGTTTCCGCGCTTCGCGCGGGAGGGGGACTGAATACAGATAGGGATTAAGAGTCGGGAAAGGTACAACGAATCGTCTCCTTTCTCTAGTAATAAAATGAAACGTCAAAGCTTCGCGCAAGAGGTGGAGGGACTGAATTCAGACAAGGATTACGAGTCGAGAAGGGTACAACGAATCGTCTTCTTTCAAAGCTTTCGCGCTTTGCGCGGGAGAGGGGAAACTCCCCCCTCCCTTCACCCACCCCCCTAGGGAGCGCACTTCGCGCGCCCTTAAAGTGATTCGCACGCTTAGCGTGCTCACTACCGCCCCCCTAAAATGAAATCCTGGCTACGCGCTTGCGGCTCAGCGCACATGAATACTATTGAATTCGAATATCGGAGGTAATGTAAAAGGGAATGAAGTAGACACGGACCAGGGGGTCGGAAGGGGAGGGGGTCGTAAGATTATTGATTGAGCTATAGCACAGAAGGGAAATGGGAGCGTTATATCTCCAAGTAATGAATGTTTAGAGCGCTATCGGCAAACAGCGAACGTTTTCACAAGTTTTTAATATACATCTTTTAAATGATGCTTGAAACATTTTAAAGTGTTTTCTAGCAATTCAGGTGTATGAAACAATTTAACGAGCCCGGTAAAATGTGAAAATAAACAATTCAAACCTCCTTAATAGGGGTTAAGACAAAGTATACTGGTTCCAATGGCAAAAGAGCACAATTCAGCGCTTGTAAGATATTGATGATGCATTTCCCCCAAATGTTTTCTCATTTCATACCAATTATTAAGTGCAGTTGTTTGGTGATTTTTTTTTTTACTTAAAAAGTGAGGCTCAGAAGGTAAATAGTAATCTGCTGAATATTGCAAATTTTGAAAATTCAAAAAATAAACAAAAAGAAAAATGTGTTCAAGAGAGAGAATTTGAAAATAATCTTTAGAGTGTGTGTGAGATTTAAAAAAAACAATCATAATAAAGCTTGTTGTACTAACCATTTTGTGTTTAACATGGACAAGCGAAAAGTAGATACACGGTGAGTATATCCGGATTCGTGATTTGATAACGAAATAAACACCGGCTGGGCATCCACCTTTCCTTTGATATGGTGACAATGACTCGTATTTGACAGTATAACAATATAAACTAGAAATGATTGAAGTATTTGATATCCGATGTGACTATTCAACTCGATTTCTGTATAATTATATTACATTGGTGTTTATCATTATTGTCATTTAAGTATGGCTCATTTTTCAAAAAAATTAGCGATAACATCTACGGATATGATAACATCTGCATTGTACGAAAGTACAAGTAACTTTAGAGCAACATACACAAGCATGTCCATTCAATCTATCGAAATACATGTACTCACTCTTATATATGGATATTTAATTCAGTATCATACGATATTTGTATGAGTATCCTCGGAGATTTTTGTAAGAACTTGTCACTTGGACTATCGGACATCAATCGATCGACTTTAATAGAACCCAACAAAGCGTTTTTTTTATAATATAATTCTTTTTAGGGGGAGGGCTATGACAATTTAATTGTATTGTTCGGACTAGCAATGAAACCATTGTGCGTGTGTGTGCGTACCTACGTGCGAGTGTGTGTGTTTCCTAATGAGGCACATATTTGCCTTTACTCACTCTAAACATTTTTTTTTTTCCTAAATTGTCCATGATTCTCGAGCAGTTAGCATGGTTAGTAGATCCATGCACAATATAATGCCTTTTTTTTTTTAATTCTCTATTCGCAAATTGCTGATTTTGATTTCAGGGTTTCAACATAATCCATGCATAATCTGTTTGTGTATTAGTGGCAGATCAAAAGAGGCACAGACTAAAAGGAGGTTTCCTCAAATTAAGGGGGCACTTTTCATGACGTGTATCATCGAGGTACACTGTACCCATCCCCCCAGCCCCCCCCCCCCCCCCTCACCGTTACCCCCTGGTTCTGCTAAAGAGGGCAATCAATAGCAAACTGCTTTTCCGCTGAGTACTTGGTGACAGCACTTAACCATCTTTTACCCCTTCAGACCTCGCAAACTGCGATGGGGCAGAGAGCATCGACTGTTTACTAACAAATGTCGCTTTTTGATGGGTCTCGAGAGAGATCCAGTTGGTATACTATGCCGCTAGCTCAAATATCGTTGTTTTTAGGAGAAAACTCGACGATTTCTTTGTTAAAATGAGATGTTTATATTGGGTTCCATGTTTGATGGACATGCAGGTGTCAAGTCCAGCTAAACATAATTCTATTTGGAAGTGTCTTACGTTCGGAGTCTGACCAAATGCAAAAGAAAAAAATAAAACAAGACTAGTTTAAGATCCCGTTCACACAGACAAGACCGACATCAGGACATGCCTGTACTGTTCATCCTTTTTTACGATGGAACGTTTATGGACTATGATTTCAGATATCATATCATAATTATTCTTACACATAATTATGCTAATTAATCTTTCGTATTTAGACTTCTTGATTCTTGCTCTAAGCAGTGATATAATGATGTTGATCATGTTGTTAGAGCAACGTTAAATTAAAAATACTAATAATAATAAATAGTGGGTTCTTGAATAGCGCTCATGTTTGTCAGACTTATCACTCATGGCTATCCACAATAACGTTCCCCTGTCTATAGAAGGACTGCCATTTATGGTGCTCTAGCATTTCAAGGAACTAATTCCAGCCAGGTTTCCATTTACCTCACCTGGTTCGTAGTAAATGTAGATTAACGTCCTGCCATGGAACATGAGTGCCACGACCAGACTCGAACCACGATTCATGACTGTGATCCACAGGCTGACGACGTGTCCACTAGACCACGACAATAGGGACTTTTAGATTTGCACAACGACAACGGGGATTGCTACGATCGACGTCCTTTTAATGCACTGCCTTGAATGGACGTCACACGTATCAGTCCACGCAAATCTAAAAGTCCCTATTTATACAGGAGGTGTAAGTTTGTCACATTTCGTGACCCCGCCACGGCAGGAGTTAGGAGCCAATGGATACTATTTATGCTGCTATAACGCCTCAAATAGGGCTATAAATAATTTGTTTTAACTATTACACACGCGATATATATGAATGATGTTCGTATACCTACTAATTCATGATATAATGATATTTTCAAATCCTGGAGTTCGTACTATACTCTTTCAGTTAATTTAGCAAATGAAACAGTAACCTAATACTGTTACTTCGCATTCATGCACCCCATATTCACCTTTGAGCGGATAATTGCACACTTAAGCAAACATGCACCTGTAAGATAAAATACTAGTAAAAACTTGATAACAAAGTCTTTGATAATCATTGAGTTGCACTTTGTTTACCCAACATAATGATAACAATAGGGGGAAGTCTCGTATAGCGCTCATGTCTGGCATATTGTCACCCTTTCCATTCCAGTATTATGACACTTGCTTTAGCGAGGCTGGCACTGCGTACAGAGCTCATGTATTTAAGAAATTACTTCCGGAAAGATGCCCATTTACCTCATCTGGGTGGAGTGTGCCAAATGTAGATTAATGTCTTGCCTAAGTGCTGCGACAGAGATTCAAACCCTGTACTTTGTAGTTCACAGTCCGGAGACATTCTCGCTTGACCACAACATCTAATATATTCGGGCATTAAAGGCTATCGCACTTATCGTAAAGTGCAAATTTACAAACGCTTGTCTAAATTGAAAGATACTTACAAACATTCATCATGTTCACAATCGAGTGCCAATCATGACAATAGGCCGTTTTCGTAATGTAACCGAATTTAATGCGTACGTATTCGTAAAGTGCCTTTATGCAAATTGTTTTCATTCACCCGTTACGAATAATTATATTTCAATAGTCAGAATGCGAATTGCATATATTACACGTTTTTAGGTAGAGCAAGCCATTTTGTTCGTCCTGCCTAAAGCAACACCCAATGTATGCAATTTGCATTCTGACCATCAAATTACAATTAATATTACATTTTTATTCCGATGTCACCCAAACTTGCACCAGTCTGCCTTCTCTGATTTTTATGTTGCCATGTAGTTGTCTATTAAGGTTAGATTTTCATTCAATACATTCCTTTGTGCTTAAACATGTCGCATAGTATGAAATCATTTAATGAGAACGTACATCACTTACCTATACTACTGATGACTGCAATATCCTCATCAGTTTCTTTGAAATCAAATCTCTCCTTGATGATATATGCACCACCTCCGTTTGGCCGAAATAAACTCCAGTGTATGTGTGATGAACACAGACTCATCTCTCGTTTTGCTCACAAAGTCGAGAAAAGATTCGCTCAATTTAGAATAGATAGAGGGCGCATGCGAAGAATAAGGATCTAGAGCCATTGATTAAGAGAGTTTGGCCAACCCGGTTTGAGTTGCATGGGCACGGCGAATATACTGCTTTGTTGGGCAACCATTCACAAAACATTGTAATACGCCATGTTGTGACCAAGTGAAACCAAGTTGGTCAAACTCTATGTAAATTAGGTGGCTCTGATGAGGATGAGAGAGTCTCAAATATCTTTGCTTTGTGTGATGTGCAGACGCGGTTACAGAAGTTCCTGACCGGAAAGACGGGAGGGGGGTTCTCTGACAATCCACAACAACAACAGTCAACAGCAACAGCAAACGGAGAGGGATGATAGGGTAGTGTAGGGAGAAAGTTAAAGGGAGGGAGAGACAGAGATGGAGAGACAGACATATAGTCAGACAAACATACCAACAGAGAGAGAGAGAGAGAGAGAGAGAGAGAGAGAGAGAGAGTAAAACAGCGAGAGAGCGGAGATTGAAAAACGTCTAGGCTGAAAGACAAAGAAAAAGGCACAGCAAAACTCACACCTCCTTCTTCAGAGGTTAAAGAAGAGCATGAAAGTGGCATAAAGAGAGTTAAACAAGATACAGAGACTAAAGAAAAAGAAGGGTGGTACATCGAAAGAAATAAAAGACTTTTTTAAAACACATTTTGGGGGGAAAAGTGACAATAAAATCACAACCAAATAGAAACAAAATAAAAATACTAAATTCACTTTATTAACGCTTGCTTAATTTAGGAAATCGTCTCAATGTATTAGAAGTGTCATTATTAAGCTTGAAACCTGCATTATCATTTTGACCGCAATATATTTTGTTTAATCACCAAATCAGGGGTGATTTTTTAAAATAAAAAACACGTGTTTTTAATATGTTTACATTTGATGGATCAAGTGCACTCTACTTTAATAGACCAGTTCACGGTTAGCACATTACTGCAATGACCCCAAATATCCACAGATCTTTAAAACATGAAGAGGTCCCACTTTGTACATTTTGAAATAATCACTCCTACAGCGATGGAGGTGCTATATAAATAGCCTTTGTTTCCCCTTTTCAAAGAATACTTCCACCTGTGTATCATGGAGTCATGAATGAATCCAGTATTTCGTCTCCGTGTATTTCAAAATTTGTTCTGCAATGACTTTTATCTGCTCATGCTCAGACTGCAACCGTGAACTGGCTTATTGAATAATGTTCCTAGGTAATGTTAACGAGCGCCTTGACCGAACAGGGCCTTCTGTGTATGTATTGCAAAATGACTGAAGTTCCAGGGGAGTGTTTCACAAAAACTAAGATCGCCTTTAAGTTGGACTTAACTATGGCAGGCCATTCATGCTACTGGTTGCTCTCACCATTGGTCTCTCATTTATGATATAGATGATATTTTTTCCATCAATAATGAATCAAAATATGTTAATTCTATAGATTTATGACCATGATTTGTACGTCCCTTGAGAGACCAATGCCAGTAAACGGGGAGAGAAAATAGTGGCATGAACAGCCTGCCATAGTTAAGTCCAACTTAAAGTCGATCTCAATTTTTGTGAAACACTCCCCTGGTAGTATTGTGCAAAATAATATCAGCGTGTCCTGTGATTCAAGGGTGCGCATGAACATTATTACTACGTCCTTGACAATTCTTTTAAATTTTTTTTATAAATGATTGCCTTTATGACAGTGTTAGAATCGCTTTAGAAACGAAAAATATAACTATAAGAAGGCATGGCACACAATAATGTCATCACAATTTGCATACTTCTTTCCAGAGCGATTTATTGAAAAATATGATTTTACACAAAAGCAAGTACGGTAGTAGCCTCTTGTCGATGCCCTTGCGCTGTTGGAGTCTCTAAATCCTGACGAGCGAAGCGAGTCAGAGAAACCGCCTCGGTTTCTCTGACTCGCTTCGCTCGTCAGAATTTAGAGACTCCAACAGCGCGAGGGCATCGACAAGAGGTTAGTACGGTAGGTATATATCACTCGCATACAATGTGTGCAAAGGACAAAATCGCTCTGTCGTTCATATTTTTATGAAACACTGTCCTAAAAAAGTAAATATATTTATATATATATATATATATATAGAAGGGAAATTAAACTTGACATTTCTGCCATATTCAAGTCCAACTCTTTCCCGTCTTGGTTGACTTTCGGAACATTCTTTGGACCACTGTTACAGAAGTAAAACTTATGGTCAAACGCATTTGCCCGAATTCGCAAAGGAGGCTTGTCGACAAACCTAGGTTTATGTTCGTCATATGACGCGTTTCGACGCGTTTCAAACTAAGGTTTGTCCGACGTTGTCTTTGGTCTTTTCATGAGACACATTAACATCAGTCTGTCTCTCTTCGGCTTGATCAACGCTCTCCTCTTTCGATTCGGTAATGAATGTAAAGCCTCGGTCACAAATGCCATTACGAACGCCATACGAACGATTTTCAGACCATGGAAATTCGGGTAGACCATGGAAAAACAGGGAGATTCGTACGAACCTTTGTGACCATAGCATAAGTTCTTTAGGTTCTACAATCGCGTTTTTATCTTCACTCTCCATCTTGTCTCAACCTGCTTTACTCGTCACTGCAGGATCTGAGGGTAATCCTCCACAACGCACTTGTCGGAGTCTGGAGAGTGTCGGATTTGGATGCGCTCTCTTTAACTTTTAACGCATCTGGCGTGGGATTAGGAACGACACGTGGGCTGAAGGCCTCCGAGAAAGTTCCGTGGTGATCTGCGAAAACATTGATATTAATAATGATAACACTTCTATTACTACTACTTCTACTTCTACTGCTACTTCTACTCCTGACAATAATAATAATTATGATGATGATAATAATAATTGTAATAATGGAAACTTGGATAACGCTCTTATCATGCACATTCTCGCTGTTGGTGCTCTAGTATTAATACCACGGCTTTAGCATGGCTGCCATTACACTCTTTTTAAACTTCGGTTTAATATTCATGATATTTACATCCCTTGTTTAAAGCTTACTGTACAAGTGATTACAAATGGCTGAACAGTCTTATTTTGAAGAAGTGACAACGATATTCTCCTCTCATCAGGGTGGTCATCCAGAATTCCCCCAAAAGCTATTAAAATAGTATTTGATTACTATCCGCATAATGTGCGTGATATCTGAGAGAAGTGTAAACAACATGTGACGCCTACAGTAACCTTTGTTGTTGTTGTTGCTGTTGTTTTTGTTCTTGTTGATAAAAGGGGTAGGATTCGCCTTTGATCTAGATCTCGTTGCACACGACGCGTCATGGTGCTGGCATAGGACTACGTCAGCGACTGGCGCGGTCTTTGACGCACCCTGTGAGTGTGATATACCTTACAATGCGTCAACGCAACATGAACGGTTCGATCGTTGCGTTGAATTTCTGGTGCAAGCACAACATTCCCTTCGTTGCTTTTATGAGCGAAGTTCATAATTCGTGTCCCGAAAACTACCCCGGGCTTTATTTCGTTAAAGGTAGAGGATTGGTATTAGGGTTGCAATTATGTTTCGGGTAGGGTTTAGGATAAGGGTTTATTTTTAGTGTAGGGCCTAGGGTTGGTACACTATGAACATAATAGACAAAGAAAGCGAACAAACTATACAGTTCCTCAGGTAGACAAAGGAACATTCCTTCACTGCTATTATGTAAAAATGTGTAGAACAGGTTAATATGCATGTGACACCTGTTCTACACATCTTTACATAATAGCAGTAAAGGGATGTTCCTTTATCTACCTGAAGAACTGTATATTTTGTCTGCTTTCTTTGTCCGTCATGTTCATAGTGGTAATAAATCGAATTAAGAATTCGGTAAGTGTAGAAAATTGAACCGAGCAGTTCGTCAGCTGCCTGCAAGAAGGCCGCTACTACTGTTGAAAATACATGGCTTCTACGACCATTCTGCGGACAGCCGACGGGTTGTCGCAAGAGCAAGGGTCATGCACCCTGATAACGCGATCAACATGACGCATTGTGTGCAACGGGCCGTACAGTAATGTAGCAATGTATCTTTGTCTCTTGGGTACCTGTTTAGTTTAGAAATTATGACGAATCAATACATCACATACCTATCCGATTTTTCCTCTTGGTTTCCTGTTTTTCTTATCATTGTTGTTGTTGAGTTGGGCAGTGCGCCACGCGTACCACCTGTTGGTAGTTCCTGGTTTGAGTGGTAGCAACATCCGAGGATGCGGCAGAGATGGGGATGCTGATTGCCAGTGGAGTCGGGTACCGGCGATCAACCCTGGCTGGTCATCGACGACAGAGGGCTCACTCCAGCTCCGGGGCCTCTTACAAAGATTCTGAAGAGGGAGAAAAGTCATGGAGGAAACAAAAATTATCATATTTTCTGGCAATGTCAGTAAACAAAGAACAAACTTGCACCTTTTTATTTTCAATTTGTAAAGTTACATCGTGTATTAGCTGTATCTATCTAGGTAAAATAAATTATTATGCATCTCTGTAACGGATGCAAAATTGAGCAAACACTGTACTTAAAAGCATGGATCTATTTCAAGATTTCAGTGGCAAAAGATTGATTTGTTGGGGAGCAGTTTTATGGCTGATGTTAAACCTCAAAAGGCGCATATTTGTTTACGTTATGTTTTCTCTCTATATATCTCTGTCCCATTTCCTTTCAATTCTTTCCTCTCCTGTTTTCGGTTGGCTCTTTCCAATTTGCATAATTTAATAATCCATGCATTAATATTACAACCATCACAAAAGAGGGGAGGTAGGAGAAAACCATCACGGCAAAATAAGCTTTTTAATCCAGTCAATAAACGAAAAGAATGCAGCAGGATGGTTAAAACAAGTGATATAAGCTACGGGAAAGGGGTGGGGTCATATAATGTTCTTTTCATGAGGCGTTTATCTTGTCCTTTCTTCCACTCTCCTCACATTTCCACGATTTTTGAACGATACTAAACCAATTGCCATCAAGCAACTACTACGACTGTCAACCCCCCCCCCCCCCAGTTGGGGATCAAGGATTTTCCAAGAAGGGGGGGGGGGCTAAAATTTTAAAATCGCGCCGACCGATATTTCGCTCAGGGGGGAGCACTATTTTGTGTGGCTCAACAGGGGTGGGGGTGGTGAACACTCTTTCTTTTTTCTTTATCACCCACCTCCCCCTATGGGGGAAGAGGGCCCGTCGTCCCCCCCCCCCCCCCCCCGTGGATCCACGCCCGTCCCCCCTTCCCCTGACTGAAGTGCCACTTCTGTGGCTAAGCCTTAGCTTACCTGATATCTAATGGTGCTATCAATGTTCCTCACAGCATTCCTCAAGAACGTCACTTGGGAGTACAAATCTTTACAATTAGTGACGTCATCAGGTTCGATCTCCCCCCTCTCGGCAAACTTACGGAAGTGCAAGATCTCAAACGGTTTCCACTCTTCCACGGATCGTTTGTAGAGGGGTTTGGGGTTCTTTGATACGTAAAGCGGTGGCATTCTGGGTGTTTCCAACTCCTGTGTTACAAGATTCAAGATTCAAGATTCAAGATTCAAGATTTGTTTTTTCATTGGTGTAACATGTAATATGTAAAACATAAGACAACAACATGGTGTCGTGTGCTGAAAGCCAGAAAGGCATCAAGACTCTGTAAAGAAAAAGTCTATGAGCAGGTACGGTCCTCCGGCCTTCAGCACAAAACATAACAAGACAGTTACAATGGCGTGTAAATAGCAAGAATTTTAAATACAATTCTGAATCATATCATTAATAAATTCAGGTATGAATATAAATGAGAATATGAAAGAAGAATAGGAGCAGCATCACAATCGAAATACGAGCGGGAAGAGAGCTCAAGCTCGAAGGACTAATAAAAGATAGAAATATAGGGAGAGTTGGTCCAAAGGGGAAAGGGGAGAGATAGAGAAGGAGAGATGGCATCATTTACAATCAGATTACAGTGGGATAACAGAAATTCTTGACAAAACTGCAAATTATCATGGACGCACACCATAGTCGGAAAATCCATGACTCTGCTACCTAAAATGACACTATATTGTTTTTCTTTAGAAATTGCTGATTTTAAGTTGCTTTTATTAAAAGTGATTATACCTAGCTCCTGTATTAGATTTCTAGACATTAAAAAGAAAGGATAAATAGAGTAATGTAAACCGAGAATCTAGGAAGATCATGAACACTTTAGTACATTCGATTAATTTTATAGTAGATGTTTAAATCACTTTTCATCCTTCTTGTTCACCTTATTAACGTTTATTTTTAAACATTGTTAACACTGTTGTGTTTGAAGGAAAAGAGGAAGAAGAGGAAAAAAAAATCAAAATTATATTTCGAGGGGCATGAGGGGGTAATTGGACCAAAATGCTAACAATTGAGGCAATCAAATTCAAACAATGAAAGGGTTCCTCAAATTGTCATGTTTGCCAGAAGGGATTCAAACAAAATTAATGATCGTCTCCATTTTTTTTTTTTTAAGTAGCAAAACAAAAACACACCCAACACTAAAATGGTAAAGGAATTAACAATAAAAAGAAAGAAGAATGTTCTTCAAGTTTTACGATTTTCCAACAAGGCTCGAACACTTTCAACACTTTTGGTGACAGAATAAATGTGGATGGGAATTTCACCCGCCCCCTGCCCCTGCGCCCCGGACCCCTTTTTTGGCTTACATTTGTCTGAACAATCTTGATCTTGATAGTCTCGTGATCCTTCCACATCTTCTTGGCACTCTTGGCACTTCGTCCTGTGGCAATCTTTGGTAGGACCACCATCTTTCTGTCACCATATATACTGGGCGCTGCAACACTGCCAGTGGTTCGACTTTTTTTGATGGGACGAGGTGTGAGGGGGTTCACTTCGCAACTCCCGGAAGCCGATTTCGCCTTAGCTCTGCAAAGTTCTACATAATGTGATGTTGGCTGTAAAAGGGAAATATTATCATTAAGTTCCCTTTATTCAGGCTATCATATCATCTATATAAAATGTGATTTTTATATTTAATTTTGTTGTTATCTTGATAGAAAATTTCCGGCTACCTTGGCGGCAAAATTGTCTGAAACCACCGCCCATCCTAAATTAGGCACTCACCTCTTTAAACCTTGAAGCCATGCTTGATACGAATTTGTAATAGATAGGTAACATGACCCCCTCCCAATTTTTGTACATAGATTTTCCTAAACAGTCCGTCCCAGAAAAAACGTAACCGAGAATTATCGATGTTTTATCATAACTCAATCACAATTATAATTAATGAATGACACATATTTTTAAAGCTTAGATCGTCATCTTTTATTTGATGTAACTCATATGATGCATATTATGTCATGCATGAGTGATTAAAAACAATTTGAACAAAGGCTACCAAAAAATAATTTGGCGAATGGTATCTGAATTTCAAAGAGAAAATCACATTTCTAGAAAGTTCATTTTCTGCCCTTTCATATGACACGTCAATCAGAAAAAAAGAGCCAGGAATAACAAAGGTCTGTTTGTTTTAAGTAATGCTTGCAATTCCATAAATGTATTAATCGAATCCATTCCATTGGCTACCAACCCTAAAAACAAAGAAGACGAAAGACTGGCAATTAGCTTTTATCATTTTTACTCACCACTCCGTTTCGTTGACGATCAGCCATGCACAAAGAAGACGATAGACTTGATGCATGGCTGATCGTCAACGAAACAGAGTTAAGTCTTTTGTCAACTCTGTTTGTTGCTGCGGCAGGCAGCCAGTAAAAACGAATTTGTTTGCTTAATTTCGAAATATGAAAATCACTGTCTATATTCAATATACCTGAAAGCTGCTTCATGTTTTGAACCCGTTATGCATTATGTTGCATGGCTTCATTCGATTTAGGGCCTAAAGATTGTCTAAATTGAAGGTATATCTACATCAGTTCTTCCAACCGTTGTATAGCAATGAGTATAGCGTTTGGTTCCATATTACTAACTTCAGATTATTTTTTCTTGAACAGCGCACATTAATCCAGAGTGTACTAAGGTAAGGTATTTATTCATCAACATATCGCAGCCAATGGCTAAATCGCATGCATGATTTACAGGTATTTTATTATAAAATTAGAAAAGCACATCATATTTACAATTCGTTATTTAAAAATAATTCGACGAAAAAACTCAGTAAAACTCAGAAAGGAAAGAAAGAAGTAATCGACAAATGTGGAGGAGGAAAATAAGAAGGGAAGGAAAGAAACGTTGAGGGAGAGGCAGTGCAGAGAGAGAAGGGGAGAAGAAAAGGGACAGAGTAAATGAGAGAGAGGGAGAGAGAAAGAGAGAGGAAAACGAACACACTGAGCTGGTATAAATATAATACAAATTAAAAATGTAATTCAAAAAAGGTATATCATTCAAGTTTAAGGGTATGCACTTCAAAGGAATTGAATTATAAAAAAGTAATTTTGAGAAAAAAATTACATTTCATAATAAAAACAGTATAACTTACCTAAATTCGTAATTGACATGTATAAAGTGATTCCAAACATGTATATTATTACTAGGAGTATTCACATGTCGGTATCCATAGTGCCACAAAGCCAATAGTCATATCCGTAATTCAATCCGAAACAGTTCATATATTTCTTGTTATGAAGATAAATACAGTATACAAATATCCTTGGCTTGATCGTCACAGCAAATATTATGAAAGCAAAGCTATCAAAAGGAAGATTAGTTTATACGTGCCACATTACTCCAGAATGTATTCTAGCTATGGCATTGCTTTCTTCACGGACAAGGAGGTGGAAAATATTTATAGTAAAAACTCGCACGGCTAATAACAAGTGGAACCCCGATCCTGAAAACATCAATAATACTGAATGAACGCCATTAAACTATTACGAACAACATCAATAAAAGGATAGTCCAGCCTCTGTACCGTTTTCGTTTAGCGCACCCAATCAGCTGATAAAATAACACACCCTCAACGTTGAAAGTAGACCTAGCCATTCCTCTAAATCTGGGTCCGGAAATTCGGGGATTGCGCGATCAGTGGAGAGACCGCGATGTGTGTGGGGGATAAAAAGAACGAACGGACTGAATCTGGACTAGGATAAGCTCATCAATGGGGATTAAGGTTTGGTCATAATACGTTGCTAGCCGAGCGTACGGGGATGTGTATTTTAGGATGCAAGTGGTTCACTCGGGAGGGGGGGGGGGGGGGGGGTATCACAGCGTCCATAGCAACCGGACGGTGCGTGCGAGTGTAAGAATCAGCGCATTGCGCATGTAGTGACCAAACTCGTTTTGACCTTTTCAAAACTTGATTATTTGTTTTCCTTTAAGAACACCCTACAGCATTTTTGGTGTTGTTGTTGTTGTTGTTGTTGTTGTTTGGTATTATCGGCGTTTCATTTTTTTTAAAGGAATATTTACGCCTTTCACTTTTTTTTGTTTACTATTTGTAAATTCGTACTCTTCTAAAATCATAGTTTTTTATGATAAAATAATCTCAGATCCACTGGGTAGTTAATTTATACATATACATACGTGTTAGACCCAAAAGCCTAATTACTTAAGATGGTCACGTGTATTTGGTATACCTACTCTAAGGAAAAGGTAGCCCCTTGATTATCTATCTACAAATAATTGCTCGTGGGTAATGTTAAATGCATCATAATGGGTTCTAGGACACCTACCCCCCTGGACATCCAACACCCCTAGGGGAACCACCCTCTATAGGACGCCTACCCCCGGGACAACTACCTCCCGGACAACTACCCCCTAGGACAACTACACCCCGGAAAATTGTGGATTTGTTTTGGAACAAATGAGAAAATTGCCCATTACGTCAATCACAGAGACATTACTGATTCAGCCAATTTGAAGGGCCCATACCTATAGTGCGTGCAAAAAAATAAATCATATCTTTCTAATTTGTTTGTCCAATTTCATTCAACCTTTCACTAGAATGCTTCTCTAACCTTTTTGCTTTTTCTATAGATGTTTTCTATCAAGGTTGGATTTACCTTATATAGCAATGAGAGACATCAGTAAAAATAATCGTGAGTTTTAGCAAGTGTTCGTTAATTTTAACATTCCAAATTTTTAAATTGAAATCGCTACTTTAATTTGAGTGTGGAGTGTCACTGTACATTTTGCTAATTATAAACTGCACTTTAAATTTCTGCCCCGACCTTTTTGGCAACAAAGTCAATAATTGTTAAAAATAGAGTGATGTTTGTATTCTCCCATGATCAAATTATTTTCAATGTATTTATGGTGACCTCTGGATATCCTTGTCACGTAGATTCAACATTAGCTGTATCTTGATTTCAAAGGGGGGGATACATGGCATGTTAACAATAGCAGTTATGATATGAGAGATATAATATTTAAAAATATACGCATTCCTTAATATTCCAGATGGATTGTTTTGTCCGTTTTTATGTTCATGTTCTTTTTTTCTTCAAAGCAACTCTCTGTCAAATTTGGCATTTCTCATTTCTTTGTTGTTTTAAAGTATGATTTACATAACGATTTTATTTTCTCTGGATAATCAACATATTTATTTGGTGTCAGCTTGATGACGTAGGGGCAATGGCGTAGACGGTGATCGAGATAACCCGTTGAGGGGGCACTGAAACAATTTGGAGGTTTGGGGAAGGCGGGGGCACCGGTCTTAATGTGCAAATCAAAAATAAGCTTGATTACTGGTAATGATAGAAAAATAAATTGTTACAGAATCCAACAAAACTTACACTCAATGATCAAAATTACAAATAAATGACATGTGCCAAACGATTCGGTAGAACATGTATAGCGGCTGAGTAGTAAACATAGAAAGATAAGGAAATCAAGGTAAGTATGCCCCAAACCATGTGCTTAACACAGGTCACTTTGTGCAACTGAGAGTTGTAGTTTTTATTAGAGATGATTTCCAGCAAGTTTATTTTACTGGTTCAAAAAATCCATCTACCGCAGGATAAACAGTCCAGCATAAATTATAGCTATGTTCTCTCTCGACAAACGATTCCCATAACAGAGATCAAAATTAGCTTTAAGGGGGCCTTTTCATCTTAAAGGACCTATAACAATATGTATCTATGATATATCTTTAGTATGGCTTCAAAGGAGATATTATTTTTGGAGAAAAATAGATAGACAAATAGACAAATGGGAGAGTTGTCCATGCACGACTACGTCATATTCCACTGACAAAATTGCAAATTTGAGATTTGAATAGATTTGGAGATTTCATATATTCATAACTTTTCCGTTTTATTCCAAACTGTCACTATTCTGCTTCTCTTATTTTCCTGCTTTCACACAGATAAACATATTACAAAGGTTGGATTGGTATCAAAGTCGCAGGCAATCTGTAATTGTGCTCTTATAGCCCAATCGGCATGAATGTAGTTTTACGCACGAAACAAACTATTTGTATTATTGCACGAGTATACAGGTAGAATATCAACAGTGGTCTTGAAAACACACAACACAATGAGTACGCTATCTTTAGATGGCAAATATATCATCATTTGTTTGTTTATTCGAACGCAAACATAAGAAATATCAAACATAATACACATACAATGAATCTTTAATAACTAATGAACATTATTGGAATCGCTCTCCTTAGCATTCCAAGTTCCATCCATGTCGAGTGAGTATTCACATATCAGTATTTAGTTCGGAAAGCAAACGAAGCCTGAAGTAAGCTTTTATGAGACCGAAAGTCGATGACATAACAAGTCAGAGTTGTTTTTTCATCCGGTTTTGGTCTCAAGGACAGTCTCACTTCTTGTGAAAAAGTTTTGCTTTACCGATTTCCTAGAACTCTTAAACACCTCGGAGATGGAAAGTTAATGTCAGCGATATTGATTTCTACGGTTCCATGATTTGTCGATTCCTTGACCCTTCTGAAGTTGGTATAAGATCGTCTATTGACCGAAAACTTCGATCCCATGAATCCTCAAAAGATGGCTCACTGTGTTCTAGAGATCCAGAGCAATCTATACACCGAATTTTGCCAACATTGTATCAGTTGGTCATTGGATGGCGTCTATTCTTTTGTTTTGTGCTTGCCAAACATGCCAACCAAAACAATGTTCGACATTATTCTGCCCAACTCGAACCGATGGCCGAACTTTCATTATCAATGGCTCGATACGGTAGAGATGTCAGTCATTTTAATTGGTATCTGAATACAAATGTCGACATATTATCGGGAAAGCACTGAAAACCCTTTTTTATAATCTGAGTGTCTCCTCTTATCAAGTTCAACACTATGATTTATATCTTTGTTCAAGGCTCAGTACATTGGTGGTCACCATCATCAGTAGGCTGGTCGGACTTTTCACCTGTCTCAATGTCTTGCTTATCAGTCGAGGCTGGGCCATCAGAAGCTTGTGCTCCTTCGGCATCTTCAGGAACTTCATCTCTCACTTCGGGTTGACCAGTAGCTCCTGGCGTTTCTCCATCACGTAAAAGCTCTTGATCATTGTTCTGATCGTCAGGAGTTCCGTCTTCCCGGATGGTATCCTCTGTAGCAGGCTCGACTTTCTCGGAGACATCAATAGGTGTCTCTGGCACAAGTATGTCCTCATCAATTGCGTCTGTCTCGGGATCAGGTTCCTGAGATACCCCTGGATCACGTTCGTTCACCTCGCTTTCCTCGGCCGTCTCCTCCCCTGCAGGCGTATGGTCATTCTCATCTTCGTTAGTAGTAGTAGGATTTTGATCGCCCTTGCCGTCATCACTATTGTTTTGTTCCTCTCCCGGAGAACTTTCCTCAACTCCATTTTCCATTTCTCCTTCCTGAGTTGCTACATCGGTATCTTCCTGATGCGTACTTGTAGCTCCATCCTCTCCGTCACTGGTTGTTTGCGGTTCTTCACTCTCCTTCAGTGCATCTCCCGATTGTTCGCTCTTGACCACATTCTGTCCATCGGCCTCGCTGTTCTCTTGCTCTCGTCCGACGTTTTCTGTAGGTGTTTCCTGAGACACATTAACATCAGTCTGTCTCTGTTCGGCTTGATCAACACTCTCCTCTTTCGATTCGGTAATGAATGTAAGTCCTTTAGGTTGTACAATCGCGCTATTTTCTTCATTCTCCATCTTGTCTTCACCTGATGTACTCGTCGCTGCAGGACCTGAGGGTAATCCTCCACGAGGCACTTGTCGGAGTCTGGAGTTGTCGGATTTGGGTGTGCTCTCTGGAACTTTTATCGCAGCAGGCGTAGGGTGAGGAGCGACACGTGGGCTGAAAGCGTCTAAAAAATCTCCGTGGTGATCTGCGAAAACAATAATAATTAATAATGATGATAGTTTTACTATGACTTCTGCTACTCCCACTTCTACAACTACTTCTAATATTTATAATGATAATAACAACAACAACAACAACATCAAAAATATGCTACTTCTATTACTGACGATAATACATGTATACAAGTTAGGGTTATTTTTTGGGTCCGGGGTTAAAATCATAAGGAAATCAAAGCCGAGCAATTGTCACAGGAGCAAGAGTCGTGCACCCGGATAACACAATAAATAAGACGCCGTGTGTGCAGCGGGCTATATATTTTAGAACTGTATGTTTGTCCAATGGGTTTCTTTTAAAGGCTTCGTTTAACAATGTTAAATCTGAGATGCACGGCCCTACGTGTTATCAGTGTCTGTGAGATGGTGTAATATTGAAGCTCTAAACAAATCGCGCTTCAAAATGATCAAGAAGTGCCTCAAAAAAGTAAAAAATCTTTGAGTGACCGGTTTTACCATAATCGTTTTTCCCGTAGTGTTATGATAACCGTTTGGCAAACAGTTTTCAAAATTTGTAATTCCAATCATAAATATCTTGATAATCAGACAGGCGATCGGCTTGTAAAAGTCATGGGGTACCTGACTGACCTAAAGGTTTATAATTATCATTGCAGCATGAGCTAATCCAGGATTTTGTTTCAGAATATAAGACAAAGTTACCGGATCCCTTTAAATAAATTATGACGAATCCATACAATACACACCTATCCGATTTTTGCGTTTGGACTTCTGTTTATCATTGATGTTCTTGGGTGGTGCAGCCCGCCACGCGTACCACTTGGTGGTAGGTCCTGGTTTGAGTGGTAGCAACATCCGAGGATGCGGGAGAGATGATGATGCTGATTGCCAGTGGAGTCTGTTACCATCGATCAACCCTGGCTGGCCGTCGACGACAGAGGGCTCACTCCAGCTCCGAGGCTTCTTACAAAGATTCTGAAGATGGAGATAAGTCATAGAGGAAACAAAAATGATTATATTTATGGTGCATCAGCTGTATATATAAAATAAATTACTGTGCATCTCTAAAACAGATTCAAACATTGCGCAAAAGCTATACTTCAAAGCTTTCAGGGGGAAAGATCGCTTCATTAGGGAGCGGTCTTACGGCTGATGTCAAACTTCAAAAGGTGCATATATTTTGTTGTTGGCTTTGTGTATATCACTGAACCGAATAAATAAGGAGTCTGATATGAGTGTTGCTTTCTCAGCGCATGATTGCGACCTATATGGCTGCTATGAGTTTGTAGACATAGTTCCTTTTTCTAACAGTATGCGATGTCATTATACATAATAATGTGTTTTAGAACCCTTGTCAAATCAATTGCACACAGCCATCATTACGTCATTACAGACTGACAAACAAATTCAGTCGATATTAAGTTGTGAAACATTGAACAACAGGTGAAAAAATCAATACACAATCAACAAGTCCGTATTGTTTTCTCTCGCTGCGGTATAATAGTAGTTGTGCATGTTTGGTTTTCTTAGCCTTTGTAGTACAGCTTTTGACAATAGTTATAATTACTGAATGTCATGTGCAATTTAAGACCTCTAACATGTTTCTCCTCGGTTGTCTCATGAGTTGAATACGGAATGTTCTTTAATATTTTTCGTATCCTTGATCCGAACTTTTTACGGGGCGACAACTATTCTAGGGTTTGTTTCGTTAAAAGGTTTATCTGGTTAAGGGTAAGATTTGAGTTGGGTTGAGTTGTCAATTTGGAGTTAAGGGTCGATCTATCAGGTCAGGAATTTGGTTTACGTATAAGAAATTGACACGGAGTAATTTTCGCAAGAAGAAAAAGCGTACATCTCTCTCTCTCTCTCTCTCTCTTTCTCCCTCTGTCCTTCATCCCCTCTCTTTCTCTCTGTTCGTCATCCGCTCTCCCTGTCTCTCTCTCTCTGTCTGTCTCTCTCTGTTTCTCTGTCTCTCTATCTCTCTCTCTCTGTCTCTCTGTTCCCCCTGTTCTCTCTCGCTCATACCCTATTTTCTCTGTATAATTATATCTCTCTCCCATTATCATTGCAACCTATTAACAGAAAAGGGCAAAAAAGGATAACCATCACGGCAAAAAGAGCTTTGTGATCCATTCAATTACTAAAGAGTAAACAAAAAAATGTAAGCAGGATTTTGAAAATAAAATGATATAAGCGACGGGGAACGGGTGGGGGTCATATTATCTTCTCTTCATGCATGAGACCTTTCTCTTGCCCTTTCTTCCACACTCCTCAATATTTTTTAATCACTCGAAAAGGCGTGGGGGATGTTGCTCTATCCATCCTTCTACCTAGTTATGCTGAAGAATAACACATGTCCATGATTTGCGAACGATAATGAACATATTGTCATCAAGCAACTACTACGACCTTCTTCCCCTCCCCCTCCCCTTGATTGAAGTCCCCTTGATAACTTGTGCTTAGCTAACCTGATAACTAGTGTTTAGCTAACCTGATAACTTGTGCTTAGCTAACCTGATAACTAGTGTTTAGCTAACCTGATAACTTGTGCTTAGCTAACCGGATAACTAGTGCTTTATACCTAACTGATAACTAGTGTTTAGCTAACCTGATAACTAGTGCTTAGCTAACCTGATAACTAGTGGTGCCATCAATGTTCCTCACAGCATTCCGCAAGAAGGTGATCTGGGAGTAGAACTCGTTGCAATTAGTGACGTCATCAGGTTCAATCTCCCCACTCTCGGCAAACTCACGGAAGTGCAAGATGTCAAACGGTTTCCACTCGTCCACGGATCGTTTGTACAGGGGTTTGGGGTTCTTCGGCACGTACATCGGCGGGATTCTTGGTGTCTCCAACTCCTGCGTGGCATAACAGAATGTATTGACTGAACTGCAGATGATCATGGACGTACACCATAGTTGGGAAATCCATGACTACCTTTCATCCTTCTTGTTCACATCATTCAATTTTGTTAAAACATTGTTTTGTATGATGAAAAACAAAGAAGGCAAAGAAAAACAACTGCACATTCAAGTACATTCGGAGGGACATGAGGGGGTTCGACCGAAATGCTGAAAAGTTAGGCAATCAAATTCAAACAATGAAAGGGGTCCTCAATTTATCATGTTCGCCAGAGGGTATTAAACAAATGGACGTCGGGCTTTATAATGTGTCAACAAAGTCTCCACAATAATTTTTGTCAACTAGCAAAACAAATACACACCCAATAATACCAAAGTAAAGGAAAAAACAGCAAAAGTAAGAAGAATGTTCATTTAGCTGTGTAGTTTTCCAACAGGCTCATACACTTTTAAAACTTGGTGACAGAATAATTATGGATACGGGTGTCACCCCCCCCCCCCCTTCCCCCTGCCCCTGCGGCCCGGACCCCTTTTTTGGCTTACATTTTGGAGAACAGTCTTGATCTTGATATTTTCGTGATCCTTCCACATAACCTTGGCACTCTTGGCACTTCGCCCTGTGGCAATCTTCGGTAGGACCACCGTCTCTCGGTCCCCATACATACTGGGCGTTGCAACACTGCCTGTGGTTCGACTTCGTCGATGGGTCGAAGTGTGAGGAGGGGGTTCGTGTCGCAACCCCCGGAAGCCGATTTCGCCTTTGCTGAGGTACGATCTAGTCTGGGATTCCTGTAAGGAAAATGAAGTTATTATGATATCGTCGTTGTGGCAATGTGACGTCAGAACGGTTTTGGGCAAATGAGGAATACAAATCAGGCTATCATAATTATCATGATCACGATTTGTGTTCTAATCAAATAGTGAATGTATCATCATATAGTTTATATACAATCTGATATAAAATGTATAAAAGTATACGATACAAAACAGGTTCAATTGCGAAATCTAAATTGATGAAGTTACCAAGATTAAGAGTGAATGAGACAACAAAAGCAAAATGGGTGTAAGGTGCTAATATTTCATTAACCCCGGTTGTAATAGTTATGCTACGATTTCTAGGCCAGTATGTATTGTATACTAACGACCTGTTGGAAAACTTTCTAGTAGGTCGCGAGACTGATAATTGCCGGGATTATCGGCTGTTGGTCTCGTGGACCCTTTTCATCTCTTTGGCCCGGATTCACAAAGGATGTTTGTGGACAAACCAGGTTTGGTCAGACCTAGGTTTGTGGACAAACCGGCCGGAATTCACAAAGGAGGTTTGTCGACAAACCTTGGTTTTCGTACGTCATATGACGCGTTTTACGCGTTTTTTACAAACCTGGTTTGTAACGAAAAAAAGGAGGTTTGGCGAAACAAAAGGAGGTTTGAGCTCAAACCTTACTTTGTGAATTTGGGCCACCAGGTTTGGTGGACAAACCTGGTTTGGTCAGACCTAGGTTTGTACTCAAACCTGGTTTGTCGACAAACCCATTCCACACACGAAGGTTTGTAATTCCCAAACCAGGTTTACATTCAGACCAAGGTTTGTAAAACTAGTGTCAGCTGCAGGGTTCCTAACATAATTGTCATGGGCCACGGTTCAAATGTTAAGAATTGAAAAAATGTTGAACTAAGCATTCTCATTACGATCCGGACATCTGAATGAGCATTCTTGAAAAGATGATGCTTAGAACATCTCTGAACTAAACTTTTGAAGTGCATTTTCCTGCATTAATCGAACCAAACGCCGGTGAAGCACTCAATCCGACCAAGATATAATGAACAAATTGACATCGGCACCTGAAAACCTTTAAAACTAACGCTGTCAAGGGCTCTTTAAATTAACTGTAAGAGTCTTATTGTTTTGGGGGCTATAAATTCTTATATATTTATCAATTAAATCATCTAATGTTAATAATGATTTAATATGAATTAAGTTCTACCAATCATTTGAACTTACCACCCAAGGAAAGTTGTTATCATCTACTGGTCCTCGAGATGTCAACGGCACACTCTTCATCTTGTTCGTTAGGGGTTTTTCTTCTCATGCAATACAAACTTAAAGATCTATATCAAGAGACATGATAAAAATGAAATAAGTAAATGTTTGTTTTCAATATCACATTTTTGTGCAAATGCAAAGGGAAAAACGGAATTAGTTCAGTTTGTAGAGAACAATGTACAATACAACGTAAACTAAACAATGAAAGACATTATAAAACATACTAGACCAAAACATCTGAATTGAATATGGCAAGGTGTATTGATGATACATTCAGTGCAGGAACGTCGATATGGCAAGGGGCTGGAGGGTGTGACACCCTAATTATGAACCAACAATTAATCGTTCAAAATTGTACTCAAAACATCGACTCGCCTGCAATATATTCCTTTAGTAAAACAATACTTTTTGTTTTATTGATGTAATTTTGTTGTTGTTATTGTCGGTGGCGGTGATGTTGGCGGTGTACTATTTTGACGGGCGGGCATTTTTTTAGAACCAATTATCTGCACTTGGCAATTAATAGTATAGTAGCATGATTTTAAATGTGTTTAAAACGGTGTTCAAAGAAAATTATCGGCAGTGATAAAAGCTTCAATTTTATTATCTTGATATCAAAATACAAGTCAAGGTTATACACTGAATAGTAATTAAATATCAATATTGGCTAGTGTACGTCACTGCTGACTGGTTTTAACCATAATAAAACCCTATTAGATACGGTCAACGCTATTGAATGAAGATTAATTTGCCTGGTACGAAAGAAGTGATCAAAATCTCATCAATTATTACGAATGAGATACCTCTACGCGAACTCAACTGCACCAATTGCACTGAAGCCTCATTCATTTGGGAGAGGCCGAGTATTTTCGTTTCACAACAGACTGAATATTTAATGAATTTGATAAAAGTGCTATACATGCTACCCCCCCCCCCCCCTTAGTAATTGCAAGTTCAACAATGAATTCGAATAGTGAATACCTGTACAAATAAACTCATTACAATTGCATTATATGCTTGACAAATTGAAGGAAAAAAGCATGAATTCAATTTCACAATATATTAATAAAATGTGCTCTAAAAATTCTTTGTCTAAGTGTCATACTGCTGTACTTTTTGCTATAAGTTGTTTATGTTTATTTTTTATAATATTATTTTGTTTGTTATGATGATTTACCATTTCTTTTCCACTCTTCATTTCGCAGCAGATTCGAATTATCCATCTCTGCCCGTTTATCGATGATAACTCAAAATTATGGATTTCATTTCATTCAGTTGGTTGGATTTTAATTTTGTTTTGCAATTTATATGTGTAACAATGAGAGACTCGTTGTAATAAATTAATTGTTGAACCTGAATTTCGATAGCTTCCACAAAATGAAAATCACTGTTTATTAATTTAAAATTTCTGAAAGCTGCTCTATGTTTGGAACCCGATATACATTATGTTGAATGGTTTAATTTGCCTATAGGGCCAAAAGATTGTCTAATATAAATTGATGGTATATCTACATCAGTTGTATTACAACGTACAGTATAGCAATGGGTAAAGCGTTCGGGCCCATATTACCGAAGTCAAATTTTGTTGTCGTGAACAGCGCACATTAATCCATAGCATATGCAACATAATAAAACAGTATTACTCACCTAAACTGTTAAGTAGCATGTATAAAGTGATTCCAAACATGTATATTATTACTAGTAGTAATCACATGACGATATCCGAAGTGCTACAAAGCCAATAGTCATATCCGTAATTCAATCCGAAACAGTTCATATATTTCTTGTTATGAAGATAAATACAGGATACAATAACCCTCGGCTAGATCGTGACAGCAAATATTATGAAAGCAAGACTCTCCAAAGCCGTTCTAAACTACTCCAGAATGTATTCTAGCTATAGCATTGCTTTCTTCGTGGATAAGAAGGCTGAAATCTCTATAGTAAATACTCGCATGGCTGGTAACAAGTGGAAGCCCTATCCTGAAAACAACAATAAAAGGATAAGCTCATCAATAGGGGTTAAGGGTCGGTCATAATACATTGCTACGTACGGGGGTGTGTATTCAGAGTGTGCTGGGGGTTCGCTCGGGGGGATCACAGCGTCCATAGCAACCGGACGGTGCGTGCGAGTGGAAGAATCGGCGCATTACGCACCACAATGACGGCGCGCTCTGCACAATAACGTCGTCTGCTTGCAAATATACTAATATATAGAGTTGTTCTTCAATTCAATTCAATTTCGGTTTAATTTTTATTAAAAAAACATGTAACATGTCCGGACACTATTATTGTCATATTATTTATGGTAAAATACAAGAAAATATGAAACAATTCTATGAAAATTTCATTGACATGTCATGAGATAATATTTCGATAATAACCCCAAAAAGGACTCACAAATTGCCATATCGAATTGAATTGGATAGACCTTGAATTATTATTTCAATGCTTTATTATAATAGCTAAGATTATGACACATACATCCAAACAGACTGTGAGTGCAGTACATGTAAGTATAGTCTCCCACTCTTATCTTGGATTCTTCGCTGAATGAGCACCCCCTTCCCCCTTTCAATGGTGATAGATCGTTATGATTCGGACCAATAATAAGAAACTTATGATCGTTTGAAATATGAGATCACAACAGCTTTGCGAATTTCTAATCTCAAATTAACAATTTTATTAGTTAATTGTTACGTAGTGATGTAAAACTTTCCCGTAAATGGTGTATACAAATAAAAAATAATTTATGTTTTTCTCACAAGTGCCTTCACATTTGGGGCACCAATTAAAAACTATCATGGAGAGTATATTATTACAAGAGAAAAGATCATCCCAATTAATGCATTTTGAAGAAAAATATACAATTTTAGTCATTTTTTGTGTTGGAACAAATGAGAAAGTTGTCCGCCACTTCACCACAGACATTACAGATTCAGGCAATTTGACGGGTCCATAGCCATAGTGATTGCAACTTTAACGAAATCATAACTTTCTAATTTTTTGGTCCGATTTTATAACCTTTTTTCTATATTAGTTTCTTATCAAGGTTGGATTTCTCTTTAAGTATATAGCAATGACAAAATGCAGGAGTGAGCAGGCTTTATTTATTGTTTTGATTTTCAGCCAGTTTTACGTAGATTTTAACATTCCGTCTGTTTACAATTAATTTAAATCGCCACTTTAATTCACCGGGATTGTGCCTTTTGGGGGATGCGTGAGTTTGTGTTACTATACATTTTGCTAATTATAGGGTGCACTTTAAATGTATGCTCGATCTTTTTGGCATGTTGTATTTGAAAGGGAATAAATTTCATAATTTTACACAAAAGAGTGATGTTTGTATTCTCCCATGAACAAATTATTTCCATGGTATTTATGGCGACATCTGGCTGACCTAGTCAGGTTAATTCAACATTAGTCGACTCTCGATTTCAAAAGGGGGAAATACATGGCATGTTAGCAATTACAGTTATGAAAATATTCAATAAATACACGCATTCCTTAACTTTCTGAATGGCCGACAACGAGCAAAGCATACAGTTTGGCTCAGGTCTGACTAGATTCCACAATAACATTGCAAGTATGTCACAGTAGTTTCTATTATACATTTAAAACAATTTCCTTGGCTTCCCCGAGGTGCAAACTGCAATCTAACCTCTGAAGACGCCGGTAGATCATGAAAAAACAAACAAACATGCATTCAACATCTGTCCCTTTTATCACGCCGTACTCTGCTGTAATTATTAGTTTCCGGAAGTGGAATATCCACAAATTCATATTCTTTGCAAACTGAAAGCTCCCAATTGTTTTCTTTAAAACAAAACGCATGTCATTCTAAAATGCATGATATTAATAGTTGAGATATTTGAACGAAATTAAAACGAAAAAGGGCAATCCAATTCCTATAGCTAGTCGCTTGGAAGGGAAGCAGTGTATTAGTGAAAGTATGAACATAATAACTGAGAATAGATATAACAAAGTTATGAATGTTTCAAAAGTGAGAATGCTAAAAAGGTATTTTTTTTAAATTGGAATGGTAAATTTTGGTATAGTTTGATTCGCGTTTTTTCCTCCTAAAGGTAAAGATCAGTTTTGGAACCAACCCCCCCCCCCCCCCCCCTCTCAAAAATGAAATGGAAGCTCGTATTACCAATCATGTGAAAGAATATGTTTTGACTAATACGTGATGATACACATTTTGCCGAGAAACCGCCTACTAATTGATATATTTGGTAAACTATTATATCTATTTGGACCTGATAGATATTGTGCACGTGTCGTGTAGTCCCATATACATCTTTCTGTGTACAGTGCTTATAACTTTACCAAGACTGGGCCAAATTTCTTTTCATTTTGATGATTCCAGAACCTTGCAGTACACACCAATACTTATATGCTAGATGATCAAACTTTTCTGAATCGATTTCACAACGTTTCTTTCACAATGCAATCGCATGACCATAATTGGTCTTTATCTTTAAGTATCTTTTCCTTCGAGCTTTTTATGTGATAAATGTTGTTGTTACATGTCTTCTAATATAAATTTTCAACGCAATGACGATTAAAAATAAAAAGTATTCTCGTCAATGTTACTGTTAAAAATAGTGTACGGCATTACCTTTCAGTGACTCTCCCGGATCGAAAAGTTTATCTGCGATTGTTTGTTTTATTCTATGTTGTTTTGTGTGTTTTTATTACAATTTGTCCTTTTGTTCTCTCAAAGCAACTCTCTGTCAAACTTGGAATGCACGTTTCTCATCAAAATAATGGGTGTTGTTTTATAATTATGTTTTAGAAGGCAATTTTATTTTCTCTGGGTATTCGAAATATTTGTTTGCTGTCAGCTCGATGACGTAGGGGCAGTGGCGTAGGTTGAGTCCACCCATTGAGGGCATTAGAAAATAATTATTGTAGATTTGGGGTGGCGGGGGTACCGGTCTAACTTAAAAAAATAAAAAACTATTCCCGCATTCCCCCTTCTTCCTTTCACTTTATCTATTATCTCACTTTTTCACTTTCTCATTTCTTTTTCACCACTGGATAGGGGCGGGGTTTTGGGTGTTGTTGTTTGGTATTGTCGGCGTTTCATCCTTTTTTAGAATATTTACGTGCCCCCGTGTATATAAGCCATTGCATACGCCCTCATCCGACGACGCAGAGCGAGTTATGTCAAATCCAGGGACGTATAACTAGCTTCAGACATACTTGTCAGCTGATCAATTTCGTGAAGAGGTCTGAGGAATTCTGCTGCAGAAAAGTATTTTTTTTGGTTTGAAATTTCTTCGAGCGTGAACGAAATATCAGGGTGGAGAGTGGCAAAATGTAGACTAATATCTTGCCAAAGGACATTAGTGCCTCAGCCAGTGGCGGATCCAGGGGGGGGGGGGCCCCCCCCCCCCTTGAGAAAAAAATCATGTAAAATCACGCGATTTTTACCTTTTGGGGGGGTTGGGCCCCCCCCCCCCCCCCCCTGGCGCTCAAGGGGGGGGGGTGCAAATTTTAAAATTATCGAGGACCAAAAAAAATTTTAAAAAAAATGTGCTCACTACCCCCCCCCCCCCCCCCCCCCCCCCCCCCCCCCCCCCCCCCCCCCCCCCCCCCCCACTGAGCGACTTTTCGGCTGGCTGAGTCGTTGCGATTTTTTTTGGGACTAAAAAAAAAAAAAAAAAAAAAAAAAAATGTCCGCTTCCCCCCCCCCCCCCCCCCCCCCCCCCACTGAGCGACTTTTCGGCCGGCGCGGCCCCCTCCCCTAAGAAATCCTGGATCCGCGCCTGGCCTCAGCGGAACTCGAACCGCGAACCATCTGATTCTCAGTCCAGGGATTGTCCTCTTTTTACTTCTATCTCTTTTTATCTCTCTCTCTCTCTCTCTCTCTCTCTCTTTTTGTTTTTTCTCTCTCTCCTCTCTCTCTCTCTCTCTTTTTGTTTTTTTTCTCTCTCTCTCTCTCTCTCTCTCTCTCTCTCTCTCTCGCGTGCGCTCGTTCTCTCTTTCTTACCATTCGATGGAAAGGGGAAGCTCGTGCCCCACGCTTACCCCACCGGTTACAACATCATAACCTAACCCTACATGTATACCCCGGCCCCCCCCCCCCCCCCCATCTCTCCGGGAATTGGATTAACTGTGCATTTTCTATATTGAAAATCGTAAATATTACAAAGTAAAGACTGTTAGACTTCTTACCTCGAATCAATCATTCCCTTAATACAATTCATGCACTGATGGCTCAGTGGTCACATGACCGGGAGGTCCAGGGTTCAAAACCAAGTTCATACCGGTATCCTTCAAATAAAAACCGGTTAGCTTTGTATGGCCTGCATGCAGTTGCTTTTAGATAAAATACATTTATTTTTATAGCGAACATATCCACCCCACATGATGCTCAGGGCGCTTAGATACTACAATGGCTCTAGCTAGGCTACTGATTTCAGTGCTTACAGCATTCTAGGAATTACTTCCTAACGGAACCCATTTAACACCTGGGTTGAGAGAGGAAAATGTATATCAATGTCCTGCCAAAGGACACTAATGCCACACCGGGGCTCGAACACGAGACCCATTCATTTTTCCAGTCAAGGACTCATTACCACTCTCTCTATGTCTCTCTTTTCCACTCCCGGCACCTTTCTCCATTTATATATCCCACGTTATTATCACTCTTAGCGCCCCATTTTGTATATAGTCTCTTCTCCCCACCGTTTTTTTTACTCAGTTAAACCATGTTTATCCATGTAATCATATGGTTATAGTTTATAGTTATTTGTTTTAGTACTTTAGCGCCTTTGACGAACATTTCTTGTATGAATATATTATATAACCAGGCTGTTCTTGTTGTTGTTGTCTATATGTTATTGTTTTTGAGGGACCTGACCTCTACAAGCTAAGCTTTAATTAGGTCTCCTCGTCTTTTCTTTTTCTTTTCTTTCTCTCATGTAAATGCATTATATGAACTTGATTGATTGATTGATTGATTGATTGATTGATTTTTATTCGACAAGCTTCCAACATACAACAATATACAATAATAACAGATCAAAAATAAGTCAGCTTGAACAGGATAACCCACCAAAGCTCGAGAGCTTATTTCCAGTGGGGTCCCTAATAAGTTCTTATAAGTGTTCCTCTGATATACTCTACACGTTATACTACATTTGTTAAATTGTATTACATTCATGCTGGAAGAAAGACAAATATTAAAACTTGAACTTGAACTATTAACGACACCTCTATAAAAACCAGTACTAGCACGATAGCTCACCGAGGCAGGTACGAAGTAACACAGTGTCTTTCCTTCAGAATATATAGGCCACAGTATCGAACCTTTTCCTTTGTCAGTAATGTGCTGTTGGCTCTCGTTCGCTAAAATATTACAATAAATTCAATGATACCAATTTGCTAACGGCACCTTCCCCACCCCCACCAACAAAAATAATAATACAATAAAAAATGTGAGGTAATAAAAAGTGTCGAAAATAGGAGCACCGAGGCTCTTCGACTGATGAATAATTTCTGTTGATATTCGTCGAGGCGTGAATCCATTTTTGGCAATGGGCAGACACGATTGCTATCTCTGCTCCCGATCAAACGATTGTACATAAAATGAAATACTACAGGCATTTAAGGATTCAATAGCAAGTGAACAACGTCGTTTTTGTTCATCTCTCCACTGGAGGGAAAAAACCAACACCTGAAGGCGTTATATCAATATATTATTCTCGCGTCACTAAGACTGCTCCTGGCGTTATCGGAGTAAGTGTTACTATTTCTTACAATCACTTTTTATCGTGTTAATCTGCGTATTTATGAGATCATTTCTAGTTCAAATGGATTCTTACCCGCTGGTAGAATTTTTAGGGAATCACAAAGAATATTTATCAAAGTGTTGTGATAGATTTAATGAATTGCATCGTATAATATCCATGCCTACCGCTTTAAAGCAAGTATTAATGTTATTTCGCCCTATCTGGCAATGTTAATGCTTATTATTTTTTATCTTTTTTTATGTTATTCGAGCGTTTTCTTCGCTACTTTTATGGATGCTGTTCTTGTTTCTGAAAGCACCTATCATAGGTTTGGATAACATGTGGCAATATTGAAGAACTTATAGGTGCGTAGGTGCTTTCAGAAATGTCTTTTACGACATTTCTCGAAGACATTAGTCATTGCTTTGCTAAAGGCAGTCAAAAAAAAATAAGTAAAATAGATAAAAACGATTGTGACATTTTGAGTCGGATTTACATTTTTGAACAGCCATTTGTATTCAAATTGACCTTTTATATCAATATTTCTAAAGAGGAAATGTGTCGCAATACAAATCGAAGAATTGTGAGCAAATAATTTCCTCTACTCTGGCGATGGACAAACTACCAGCGAGAGTTTATCTCGGGGCAACTATATTCCCGTGCTACGCGCATTGCACACACAATATACACATGAACATACATAAATAAAAACAAAGGTAACACGTTTCACAAAAGCTAACACTAAAACATAACATACACAACTACACTTACTGCATTTCACTTTTTGCCTTTAAAAATAATCCCTTCATTATTTTTCTGGTATAGTTAATTCATTTTTGGTTATGTATAATTTAAATTTGGTCGCCCTTAAAGGTTCCTTTCCTGAGGCCGCCATCACGTTCAAGCCCTTGCATAATTATGGCGGTCTTCTGCATTTTTCAACCGTGTTTTGTTTAAAGGTATAATCATTTAATAAATTGAATTATAATATGATATGATTATATGTGTATTTTGACTAATAGATTGATAATATGTATATACCTAGCTTGTATATTAATTTATATTATGTTAAAAAATGTAGAAATCAAATCAAACAAACACGCAAACCTCCGTCACAATTATACGCGTATCTAACATCGTTATGTCGCAAAACCATGACCCCACGTATCTGTTAGCGTGTATGCCTATACGGTATAAGCCAAAAAAAGGAAAAAGAGACTATCATAATATAATTATGTCATTGCTTTACATTTTACTTCGACCGCCAAGATATTCATTATAAAGAACAATATTTCATTGTGTCGTGAGCTCATTTAATTAGCCTAATCGTGTTGCGAGATTCTTGGTGTGTAGAATATATAACGATGAGTGAATCTTTCTGCAGTGAATAGCAGTGTATCTATCTTTCTGTATAATTATTTTCGTAATTGGAGCAACTAAATGTCCTAACCCCACCCCTCTCTCTCCCCCTCCCCTCCCCCTCTCTCTCTCTCTCTCTCTCTCTTGTGTTTTATAATGTGATTCCAAGATGTCTTCCACTGCAGCAATGATATAATTATGTTATTTATGTTGTGATTGTTGTTGCTGTTGTTGTTGTTGTGTGTGTTTTTTAATTCATTTAATTAATTTTTCAAATCTCCAATTCCTTTACATTACATAACATAGAAGCAAAACATTTTCCATAGTCCTTTTTTATATACAAGCTTAAACAATATGACAATATTTTTTACTTTTTTTCTCATTTGATAAAAACGAACATAAATTCAACATCGTTCATTGCTTATAATTTTAGAATGTATATATAATATGACTAAAATATAGCTCAAATACACAATAGGAAAATATTACCACAATGCGCAACTATTTCACCCCTAAAACTACAAAAAAAAAACACTGCCCTCTTTTTCAGAATAAAACTGAAAAATTAAAATTAAAAAAATTGAGTTTCATATTTCTAAACAATATTGCAATACAAAATTTAAGTTGTGAGTATTCCCTTTATTAAAACACCTAATCTAAAAATGTTTTTTTTCAGCTAGCAGCTGAATATCAGAAAGGCAGTGAATGAAACAATAGTTAACTAAACAGTCATGATGACAGCAAATGTAAACTAGAACTGCAATTGTATTATAACGACATGCATGCTTTGACGCCCGTGGTTTTGGTTTATACGTAGCAGACGATAGAGCATCTCTCGGAATATCTGGAGCAATTTTAGCAATTTGTTAGAAGTCTCTCGCATCTCTATAGGATAGTGGAAATTTTCAAGATGGGATCTTGGATCCCATCTGGAAACATAAGGCTACCAAAGATATTAATTATATTTGTATATGTATAAATAATCATACTACTACAACTACTAGGCCTACAACCACTACCATGTGACGCTACATAAAATAGTACCCCAATTAATTAATTTGTGTACATAATTGTTTGCTTGCACCCAGTAAATTAAAACCGCGTGCTCCTTTTTTAAGTGAAAAAAGTCAGAAAAAATCCTGGAACCAGTGGGATATACTGATTGCAAGCCAGGCATTTCTAAACAACAGTTATATTATTGTAACTTCTCGCGGTAAGCTTGGCATAAATGCTGTTTATTCAAATAGCATTGCAAATAGCATATCAACAAATCACCTATTGAAAATGTTTGTCCACGGTCTACTGTCACAATGGGTTCCTGTTTATGCAAATAAATAAAAACAAACTGTCAATGAAATGTTCACCCCCCCCCCCCCCCATGTCAACGGAAGCAGCAAAATACAAAAAAAATCATGTTCCTCTTTTGCGAGGATTTTGAAGGGATTTGAGCGAATTAATGAATTGGTTCATTCCGTGTGTTTTATACAGGATAGTGTCTTTAGTACATAAAAACTGCCCTATACCGTAAAACAAAAACAATGATACTTTCCATTTGTGTATCGATCGTTCGTTCAAAGTTTATCCTAAGTTAAACGAGAAAAGGGATTGACGCAACCCTCCTATTAAGTCATGAAAAAAGAGGACTTCTTTCGTTTTTTTCAGGTGCCCCATTAATACCATTTTGGGGCACAATGATACCATTTGGGGCCCATTTTTTTCAGTATGTACTAAATTTACCCCGTAGCACCCCTAAATCTGCATTTGTTACAGATGTATGTTTGCGAATTCCGCATTTTTCTAAGGCTTACCAGGTTCCAAAACAAATACAACTCATGCTTGTTAAAAAAAAATTGCAAACTTTACACTGATCTATTTCTCTCACTTTAATTGTTTTTTATTTAACAAACAAAATCTTCAATATCAGGATGGACTCCTCCTTTAAATGATGAGTCTCAACAAGATAGTGATCTCATTTCATGCTCTAATTAGTCCCGGTGTTTAATACCAATGTTTAACTAAAGTATTTGTACCAAAATAAGAAGTGGCGCTGTTGATATAACAAAAGATTTTGGGACTGAAGAGATCTCTGCAAATGTGAAAAACACAATATTTATTTTGAATGTCAATACACCGTCAGTACGAAAATGTATTCATTTGTTGGGTTTCGTTGGGATACCAATGAAAACAAATTGCATGTCCCTGGACTTGTCCACTGACTCGTGTAATGACAAATCTCTCTCAGTCAATGGTAACTCATGTTTTCCGGGAAAAAAACGCTTTGCAAGCGTCCTATGTCGCGTTGATGACAATACAGCAGTCATTTAGTCTGTCATCCCACCATTTGTCAAAAATGAAGTTGAGTTTAGGGCCCCATTTTATAAATCAGTTGCGTGTATAATCCAGCTAACATTACAATAAAAGTTACAAACTGATTCAGCCGAGGGCGCAGGTTCGAAACTGAGTCACGTCTTTCGGATGATGACGTTAAAGGTCGGTCCCCAGACGTAAATAATCATATCTGATTTACACATGTCTGTAAAAACCCAATTACACACACACACATTGATACCAATCGCAAGTTCGCAACTATGTACGTAAGAGACAGGGGACTGGGAACTTTCGATCGATTGGAGGGCGTGCGATTAAAGATAAACTTGAGTTCTGGTAATGCGATTGCATTGTGAAAGAAAAGGTGTGGAATGGATCAGAAAAGTTGATCATATAGCATGTAAGTAATGGAGTGTAATGCAAGGTTCTGGAGTCATCAAAATCATCATAAATTTGGCAGAGTCTTGGTAAAGTAACAATCGCTTACATAGAAAGATGTATATGGGACAACACTCATGGTGTCGGGGCTAGTACTACCCTGATTTCCTTGTCTTTCTATACTCATTACTCAGCCAGTATACATTTTCTTCCAAAATTGTTTGGCACATGACATTTATTTGCAATCTTGAACATTCAGTGTAAGTTTCGTCAGATTCTGTGAGAATTCATTTTCTTTTTTTACCAGAACTCAAGTTTATCTTTAATTCGGATCAATCGTAACTATTTATATGACTTGGCCCTTGTCATGCAATTTCAATATGACATCGAAACTATGTGAAAGCGATTGGAAAGGTTGATTATCGAATTGATAAGAAATTGGCTCATTCATGCTTAGAGGCGGCGGGAGGGGTCGGGGGCACTGTGCCTCCCACCTCCTCGGCTGTTTTCAAGTTCTCAAACAGCCGTTGTTTCATTTTGCTTAAGAAAATCCCCTGATTATTGGGTTAAAGGATTTGTTTTAAAGTGATTTCTTTCTTGTTCGGTCTACTGTTCGTTGTCGGTCTCGTTGGGGATAACACACTAACCCTAAACCAACCCAATCGCATCCCTAACCCTTTATTTGTACAAAATAAAGCCAGGAATAATTGCCGACGTATATATCGGTTTACATTCTGGAATAATTTACAAATGTTCTCCTCAAAATGATTGCTCCAAAAGAAAAAGAAATGATCACAATCATGACGTCATTTAAGAATATTTAAGCTGCTTTGTTGCTGTGTTTACTTTTTTTGTGTGTCTGTAATTGCATGCTTCTTCTTCTTCTTATTGGGTCACTGCACAAGTGTGCTTATAACTTAATATCGCAGTTTCTGGTCGGTAAATGCTAGTAATGCCGTAAACAAGTGTTACTGTGAAAAAGTGATTGTGTTTTTTTCTTTCTTTAAGGTTACCAATGAAAACAAGTTTGTCCCTGGATTTCACTGACTCGTGAAATGGAAAAATCCCTCAGCCATTGCATCTCATATATTTAGGGGAAAAAATACCCACTTTTGACGACAATGCAGCAATCGTTTTGTAAATACCACCACTTGTTAGAGATGAAGTTGAGTTTGGGTCATGTGATTTCAATATGACATAAACTGTGTGGAGGCGATTGGAAAGGTTGATCATGTAGCACATGATTATTGGTGTATATACTGTGAGATTTTTGGAATATTTGAATTCATAAGAATTTGACTCATATTAACCATTGTTCTCCTCGCAATAAATGTTCCAAAAGAGAAGAAAAAATTGCCTCAATCTCATCTCGTCGTAGACGAATAAATATGTTGGTTGTTTGTTTGTTTGTCTATTGTGTATGAATTATGTACGCTTATAACTTAAAGGAAACCTCACTACAAGAAATAACTTTACTAATTCTGAGAGATTTATTAAATTCGTGTCCATTAATCGACAAAATTCCCCACCAAAGTGTACGAGAGAGGTATAAATAAAGAATAATGTACAGTTTATCAGCACCGACATGGGCGTCGCCATTTTCTTAATAACGTGATGTTCTACAGGATGTATGTGAAGTAAAGTAAGGGTGTTCAAATCTAGGGACATCTATCGTACATCAAAGAGCAGAAATAAATCTCATTTTCAAAATACCTATACTTATTCTCTGGGGTGAGGTTTTTATTTAGTATTGCAGCTTCTTCTCGGTTGAATACTAGTATTACTGTAAGCACGAGTACTTTGAAGAAGTGATTGTAGGGTTCACACGTTGAAACAATTTATCTACTGAAGCGGAGCAAAAGAGTGTGATATTTAGCAGATTATCGCAATTGCCTTCCCAAATGAAATTGAATTCAAGGGGCATTAGGCATTCCATTGCCCATGAATTGTTATTTGCTCTCAAGGAGAAATTTACAGTCCACCTCTTGTAGAAGAGGAAAGAGGATGGCATGACAGAGATCGACAAATCAATTTTAATGATATTATTTTTCTCTTGTACTATACGCTAAATGCGTTCAGCCGTAGCAGATTGACGTACGTGCATCTTCTTTTTGCATACACACAAGTCGTCATTTACATTCCGATAGTTATTAATACGTTTTTTACATATTTTTTCTTCTTCTAGTTGCTAATTTTTTCTTCTTCTAGTTGCTAAATCTGCAATCTTGAAAAACTTGGTGAAAGCAAAATTAATATACAGGTACTATAGACAATTTTATATTACACAATTGCCCTGCTTTCCTGCACAAGCACATGTTTTCAGAATATTGGTTATCAATGAGAACCGCATGTATTCATCATAATGGCTTTCTGTAAACCAATATGATATTAGTATGCCAGTATATTGCTTATCAGATACCACATTTAAATATTCAAAGCCTAGCTCTAAGTGGTCAAAACCGCAAGCATTAAATTCATTACGACTTGTTTCATTAATTAAAAACTGATTTTAATCTTTAAAATCAAATTAAGGCTTCAAGATTCGTCGTCGTTGTTGCTGTTTTTTTATGATATTGTCGTTGTTGCATTTCATTTGTTGTTGTTCAGCTATGAGATTCTATATAACTACAGTGTATATTCTTTAAATAATCATGCGAACAACTTAGTTCCAAAACATGCTACATCTATAAAAACCAAGGATCTTTGATTTTCTTATTTTGCAATATCGGTCATGGGTGAATTTTGTCATCTTGTATTATTATTATTACGAGGGAATCGTGTTGGAAAAGACAGATAATCAAAAAGATTAAAGTATACAATGTAAAGCGCAAGTGAAGCTGGCAACTCTGCAAAGATACCAACTTTGAATTTACATACATTTATAAAGCCCCCTTTCGACCGAGGAGCTAACGTCAGACTTGTTTGAATCCAACAGCTGTGTAAAAAGCAGGGCAAATTTTAATTAAGATTACGGTATATGACATAAAAGGAAGGGATGAAAATCGCATTTGATTTGAAATGGAACCGGGATGCATTCCTCATGGGGTTTTGCGTGAACCGTTCAGTTTCAGAGAATAATCACGATAGTCCAATATGCGTGGTAGCGATGGTGACTTATCATTAGAATGTGGGTTATTTGATTAAAGGGTCAGCCAACCCTTGTAATATTAAAATAAAAAACATTGAAAGTTGGTGCTGAGGTATTGAAAGAAAATGGAGAAAATCCAAAGTTTGAAAGGTATGCTTGTTTGCAAGATAAGACCACTCAATCTTTGTGACCGGAATCACGCATTGGCAACTTTGTCCTTTATTTTATTAAAGAATAATTCTCTCACCAAGTCTATTGTGAACTGATATGTGATGAATTTCTATTTCATCCCTAAGTTTTCTCTTCGATGTTGTATTCAAGATGCATGTTTTACAACAATAGCATGAATGGCATGTTGCTGCATGTCCTTAATCATGTTTATGATAATTTAAGGGAAAAATGAACCTTGCTGAGCGATACAATCTACAAAAACTATTTTTGGTAATTTGTGGGTGTGTAAGAGCCATTGATTGATGTCCCCGTCTCTCTTTCCCTCTCTCTCCCTCTCTCTCTTTCCCTCTCTCTCTCTCTCTCTCTCTCTCTCTCTCTCTTTCCCTCTCTCTCTCTCTCTCTCTCTCTTTCCCTCTCTCTCTCTCTCTCTCGAGCCATGCATTGAACAAATACTGGGAAAGCGATTCACCCTGCCCCCCCCCCCCCAACCCATCCACATAAGACCGCCCATGTGAGCAGGCATATTCCGTTTTGCCTCCTCCTTTGAAATTGAATGCAACCCCCTTATTAGTACAATTTCTGGCTACACCACTGGATTTTTAATTGTAACAAATGTCACCCCAGAAACAATAATAATACATTTTCATGCCACCATTGCAAAATAATTTGTAATTCTATTCCTTGCGAGGGTCCCTCGAAAATTAAAAAATTGGTTGTCCATTTTCGCACCAGGGATTTCAAATCTACGCCATTACGCTTAAAGGGCAATCCGACCTTTCCGATAAAAGCGGGAAAATACGGGAAGCAAAATTGCAAAGTTTGAAACGAAGTGGACAAATGGTAAGAAAGTTATGAATGTTTGAAATATGTGATCACTAAATCACCGAATCTCAAACTGGTCAATTGGACTGTGATGTAATCGCGGTCAACTCTATCGTTTGCCGTGTACTATTAATATCATTAATTTATGTTTTTCTCCTAAGCACCTCCTAATCCTCCCTTGGGGCACCATTCATAATATAATATTGATAGTATTTTATTATTATAGGTCCTCCAATGAAGAACAGATCATCCTGAGTAAAACATTTCGGAGGGAGAAAAATGACATATTAGTCATTTCGTGTGACGGAAAACAAATTAAAAATTGTCCGACGCAGTGTTACTGATTTTATTAGCCAATTTAAAATTGTCCATACTTATAGTGATTTCCACTTTCAAAGATTCACAACTATCTGGTTGTTTGTCTAATTTCATTATAAAACCTTCACAAATCTGCTTCTCTGATTTCGCTGTTTTCTTTTATGGCTAATTGTTACTGAGGTTACAATTCCATAACATTAAACACAACTCTTGTCTGAGCAGAGTTTAGTGAATTCGAGAGCAAAAATATGCTTTCATAATCCAGGAATTTCGAGAGAAAAATAACAGAGAGAAAGAAAAACTGTTGATGGGTCCCATAATCGATTCTCATCGAAAAAAGAATCTGACCTTGGATTTGGTAGAAAGAAAACATTAAAAGTGTGGTGGCAAATGGATGATTGAAAGTTAAGTTAAAGGTTAACACTAAAACCAGACTATTTTAATTTGTAGATTTTAGAATTTGTGGTATGTTATTGACTTTTTTGACCCCCTCTCGGGGTATGAGAGTACACAACAAACATAAACGTATAAATAGCAATGCATGACTTGTGAATACGACAGTACAAACACACACAAAAAAGCATAAATAGCAATGCATGACTTGTGAATACAATTCTTAATAGTGTTTACAAACAAGATATAGGATGACACAATGAGAAAATGACCAGAAAGCATAGGGTACGCCCCCCCCCCCCCCCGATAGAAACGGGGATGGGGTAGAGAGGAGGGGATGCTACAGTTCATATGATGAACTGTATGAGTCAGCCCCCCCCCCCCCCTGTTACAGGACCATTAACACACCTCTGTTTGTAACGCTTCAACGTACCTCCAGCAATACATTTTATACTGAAACAATTGGTACATTTTATATCTTCTAGATTTGATATGTGGAAGAGGATACAATTTGATGTAACAGAGGAATTGGAATGATGCTGCGAATTTTTTATAACAAGCATACTCACAAAAATAATGGAAAGGCGTTATAGAGTGAAAAGGAAAAGAATGTGAAAAAGAGGTCAATCAAGACATGAATTAAGAAGAACAAATAATAATAATAATAATAATGTTTTATTTACCCAGGGTAGCCACTTCAGTTATGAAACTGCTCTTCCAGCGGGCCCTGCATAACATAATATGTTATTACTACCCTTCTCCAATCTAATAGGCTGAGCGCCTAGCTAGAAGGCAGAAGGTCCCATTGTTTTAAGTCTTTGGTATGACTCGGCCGGGGTTCGAACCCACCACCTCCCGTTCATGAGGCGGGCGCTTTAACCACTGAGCCACCATGCCCGGTTGGAAATGGAAATGCAAGATGAATTTAAAAAGAATAGAAACCTATATGGATGCCAGAAGAATGTGGACTTATTAAGACAGAGAAAGAAGTTGAATGATATGGGAAATGTGGAGAACACAGGAGGCAAGTGAAATGATAGAAAGAGAAAGTGAAAGAATGTAAAGGTAAACAGGGACAAGGAAAATAACAAAAGGGGGAAAAGCTATGATCTCCAACGAATATTAAGGAATCAAAATAGGGTGTATTTGACTTTTGATAGAAGATTCTACCGAGGCGAGGAAGAGATTTAAAACACAGGGACGTTTCAGGGGGTATTTCAGTTGTAATTCTAAATTCAGGGCGTTTGAGTGCAGCATGCGTGCATTTGTGTTGGGTTGGGACCTACCTGGTGAATTTGCCTCTAAATAATATGGATTGTCACGTTTTGCACGGATTGGGTTTAATGAATATCGGCGTTCTTTTTCTAGAATGAATATAAAGCCCGTCCAAATTTAACCAGACATGTTTTAATACAGCGGATCAGAGGCTATATATACGCGTCGCCATTCATGTCGGTGGAGTGTACTTTCGAAAACTGTAAAACGCAGGGTTACGTGTGAAGGCAATTAATAATAAAGGGCTCTGCACATTATACACCACAATACAAAACGACACGACACCACGACATGCACGACCTTTGTATCTCGTATTGTGTATGGTGTGAACGGATTTTGTCGTTTGTCGTCTAGCATGTCGTATCGTCGTGTATTTTTGTCGTTTGACGTGTTTGGTGTCAAGAGCCCTTTAGTACTGTAATAATGCTGGAAACCTATTTAGCGCTCATAATTATCCGCCACGCAAAGTGGTCAAGGCGTTCCAATGTCGTTCCAGTCCTTACTACTTGCCCATCGATTTCGATGGTAACAGCATTTAAACAATTATTACTACACCCTGGTTAAGAGGGGTAAATGTAGATAAATGTCCTGTCAGAGGAACCTTGTGATGTGCTGGGACTTCAACCCTTAGTATTCCCATTTATATGCAAATGCTTAGACCACTGCACTGCGACACCTCTGAGGGAATGTGGGGAGGGAATGGGATTTGAGGGGAGAGTAAGGGGTTCGAACCCACGACCTTCGCATCTCTTATGAAGTGTTCAACCACTCGACTATATACGACCCGTTTAAATCAGATTGTGGTAAGGGAATGGGAGAGGGGAAGGGAACGGGGTGGAGTTCAGTGAAAATGGGGCACTTACATGTTTGACCAAACGTTCGTTTTTACTACTGCAGTTTCGTTTATTACGAAGGTTCACGATTCCGAAACACAAAGTTCCCAAACCATAATAATATCAAAAATTAAATAAGGTTCGTTATTCAAATAGTTTGTAATTCCAAAAAACGATACGGGATTCTAAATTATTTGGAAATCATTTGATTGCAGGGCCCTTCAGGGAGAACAGTATGAATACTGATGAGGCTACCCTGGGTAAACAAGACATATTATCATTATTATATCAACCTTCGAAATTATGAACCTTCGGAAAGATGGAGAAGGAAAGGTAAATATATTTGAGTTAATATGATGATAGACAACTCTGACCTTGACATTGGATACATCCTGAACTCTTCATCTGTGACCATCATTCAACAGGAAATAGTTTTTTGCTTTATATCCTCAGGCATGTCCCAGATGATATTATGTTTACTTTAGTGTACTCTCGCACAACTGTTACCCGTTATACTGCTACAAAGAAAATAAATGTTCTAACATTTCTTGAATTTGCGCAGTGGGTTTTAAAAGAAGTTGGCTCCTCATGCAGAGTAAAAGCAGCAACAGTACAAAGGGCTTGTACACTGTTAGAAAAAAAATTAACAAGTTGTTTAAAATTTTAAACAACCCCGAGTTAACCGGTGAATCGCTCAACTGTTGTTTAAAAATTAAACAAATTAAGGTTGTTTACATTTTGAACACTTAGTTGTTTAAAAATTAGGAAACCTTTTAAACAGTTGTTTAGTAATAAAATTGCACAACTCGGTTGTTTAAAGCAAGTTGTTTAAATTTTAAACAATAATGTTTAAATTACTAAGCAACTGTTGTTTATTCAGTATTACTGCACAACTGGGTTGTTTAAAAGGAGTTGCTTAAATTTTAAACAGAACTGTTTAATGGTTATTATCTGGTTGTTTGAATTTGTGAAATGACCTACTGGAACCACTCCTGCAATAATCACAACGATTTATACACTGTAACATGCAGAGCTTGTTGCCAATTTACTTCAACATTTGTTCATCATATTCATGGCAGTGACAGACAACATTATTATTTGTCTCTATAACTTCACCTAAACCCCATCGGCGAAGCCGAGAAGAACCAAGTCGTCGCCTTGCCCCGTGTTCCGCCATTTTCGTCTGCACTGCACACTAGCACTGCATGCTTGCATGCATGTATTATGTACGTACTTTGTGCATATCGCGTATCGCATGTGTGTGCGGAAATTGCAATCGCGTATCGAGAAAATATCAACGACGCCCCCGGGACTTTTTAAACAACTCTGTTTAATTAAATCTTTTGTTTTTTAATACATAGTTGTTTAAGCCAATCGAGCACTGATTTTTCGATTTTGAACAACGTTGTTTACTTTTTTAAACAACATTCCTTTAAACAGTGATATTTTAAACACCGTTCTAACAGTGTAGTGGCATACAAGTTATTTTAAGAACCCCACAGTTTGTTGAAAGGGGTTAATACTTCTCTCCATCTTCTCTTATTTATTATATCAGAGTAAAATCAAGTTTGATTTGAAAAATGTAGATTATTCTGTGTTGCGCATCGATATTGCTGATAGTCGGCAACCGTTTTATTAAATATTCAACTGGAGAACGCTCTCATTTAGAGCTCCAAAAATGTTTCTTATTTGAACCCTTTAAAAAAGAATTATTGGCAATTAAAACTCACATTGTGCTACAGTAAGCATGGTATTAAAGGAGCTTATATTTCCAGCGTCCTTAGCGAATATGGATTCTAATTGATCGTGTTGTTTTATGATTTATTGCTAAAACTCGCAAAATAAAGGTCGTACGACCTATACGTCACAACTCGTAACCAGATGGTCAGGAATATTGCAGCTCAAAATGTTCTTCCTTTTTTCTTTCTCTCTATTATCGTTCGGTGTAAATATATATATAAATGATATATCAAATATTTCCATCTTGATGAATGCATTTTTCTGGCATTAACATATTAACTCGATGTTGTTTATATCGAATACAGTTAAATACACGTGTTTCGATGGAATATATTTTACACAAAATTGTATTTATTTTATTATTTTATTTTATTTTATAACAAATCGGTCGTAACGACATGCAATTTTAGAATCTTGCTATGCTGTAAATATTACTATACCTTTATATGACCTGGATGAAATACATATTTATCCTATCGTTTTACTTTTGGAGGGAAATACAAAAAGTGGTAGTAAATAATAATTTCAAAACAGGAATGTAAATATCAATGAACGAGAGGAAAATTGACAGACAGGAGAATAGGGATAGAAGGGAAAAAATATCATTATCATTATAATTATTATTATTATTAAATATTTGGCGTCACCTGTGCAGTGGAGGCGAACTGAACCATTTAACTCTCGGACAAAAACCCTTGTCGACTTATAATCATGATAACAAGACGTGACCCTCATGTCATTGTTTTCCATTGCACTGGAACTAACCTGGCAATGTCACGATCTCTTTAACACACATAGGCCGGAATTAAACTTTTGATTTGTATACACCCACGACGCGGACCTCCAAAATACGACCAGTGACGTATCCATCAAAATTATGAAACGGGCGCACCTCGGCCCCCCTCCCCCCGGAATCCCTATGGCATGTAGGCTGCTCATGTAAATTACATTCCCCTCCATTTCCATAACAGTGGATATGCCCCCCCCCCCTCCCCCTACCCCCTTCCACCGTTTATTAATTTGTAGATACACCTCTGGACAACTAGCCACCCTTCATAGTACACTCGACCTTGACTTTCGGACTTCGAACTTTCAAACGACATCAGATATTATCTCTACTATCTTTTCAGCAAATTACAGTTGATGGGTTGCGCAACTAGTGTTGTATAATAAACCCTGTACATGTATCATTACACATCGATGACCTTAAAGAACAAATTGTCCTCTCACTTTCAATTTTAAAAAGCTTCAATTCTCGAGAGAAAATACGAAGCCTTCTCTATGGGTTAAATAATCGCGCGTAACGCATGCATTGCACTTTATCGCTGGTATTAATACATCGTTCTTGTTATATCAAGCTAAGTACTTCTTGCTTTTTGTATACGTTCTTAGCTTGTGTTTTTTGTCCAAATACATGTCACTTAGTGACAAATTAGTAAGCAGTGAAAAACAATATACAAATAATACACAGTAGTGAGGGCATAAGTAAAAATTACCTACACACTTGGAACAGTCTAGCACGCCCGTGGTGATAGCCGAGTGTTGGTAATTTTACCATTGCCCGAACAAAATGATGTGTATTATTTGTTTTATAAGATGGTGTTTTATTTGTTTCATCAAAACCTGTTTTACATTCAATTTTACTAATGACCGGTCATTAGTAAAATTACGGGTTAGGCAAAATAAATGTATGATCACGAGTACGCTCTCAACCAATCATTCGATTAGGATCCACTTCATCATCTTATAATTATTGATAATATGTATGTTAATATTTTGTCCCTTCCATACTAACAATATGATACGTTAATGACCGTAAATGCCAAAATGACAGACGTTGGTAAATATGGTTCATAACAAGTTAACACTAAACTGAAGTAATATGGTAGAGGTGCCGTGGTCGAGTAGTCGAGTGGTTTAAACACTTGACTTGAGATGCAGAGGTCGTGGGTTCGATCCCTGACACGGCACCTTGTTCATCTAATGCTATGGTCACATTACCCAAAGTAGCCTGCTCGGCGGCCGAGCGGCGAGTTTTTAACCAATTCTGCCCGGCAGCTGACAGGCCACCGAGCGGCGACCGCCCATTGAACAAACACACGTAAATAAACTATATAAAATCACTTTGCATTGCTTTAATATGTTACCCCTTTGACCACTGAATTCTCGAATCCCAATATGCTTAAAGCTTATCTGCCGTAGTTTACAGGAGGGATTAGACTGCCCTGCAAGGTCACTGGACAGGTGGTTATCTCATCAACTCAGCTCTCAGTTAACATAAGAAAAAGAGGATCATGGGGGACCAATGGTCACCGATTAGGCATTGTTTGTTATATAGAGGGCGCAAGTAGCTACAAGTAGTGCAGTGGGCCTTTAATACAGACTCCACCCAGTTTCATTAGGCAATGGGTTAATTTTAAATGAGGACATTTAGAAGCGTAAGTTTGTTTCGTGATGATCTTGATTTGTCCAATTTAAAGCCCTAATATTTGAACTTTTGAAAGTGCACGTCCGTGAGAATAAAACCAGCAATCGAAATATTTTGCCCCGCATTCCACTATTTTTCCGTCTGCCATTTGCTCCGTCAAACCTGTTGACAAACAGAAGTATTAAGATGGAATCTCTTTAATACTCCAATGACAGTTGTTTGCCATCTCGAAATGTTGACATATGTATCAATATTTTTCATTCTATTTTTGTTTTTCTTCCTTGATTTGTTTTCGATTTGATAACTGACGTAATGGTTATATAAAGGATTGTAAATTCACAATCTAGTCAGAATCAGATAAAACTGAACAACTTTGGGCGAAAACTGAGCTGCGAAAATTAGTTGATTACTGCAGATATGCTTTTTGTCCCTTATTCAAGGAATCTTTTAATTGATATTCTTGTTGCCCTATTTTTTGTTGATCTTTGTTTTTTAGTAGTTTGCGTTTTCTTCTGTCATTGTTTGTTGGTTTTTTGTCTCTCGTGTTGTGCTTTCCTTTTAATTCCCTTTTTTGTTCTGTTATAATGTATTTCAATAGATATGTCTTTACGATAAATCATTAAAAGAAACGACGGGTGTAAGATCGACAAACTATTCGTTTTTAAAATGATATGCTTTTAAAGACATTACCTTTATACACGCAGGATCTTTGACGAATCGGAATGAAAAAGAATAGAATAATATCCATTGTATTTGCATTTCTGCAGGACATCAGGTGCGACGATAGAAACCAAGTTAAAAATATTCCTGTTTTATCATTTTTAAATTAAGATTTATGACCTTCGATGATGACACAATATACACCTGTGGGAATAGTTCGTATCGTTATTTTTGCATTTCATGAAACGTGTCCTGGCACTTTGGATGAGCGAATGATTTATCGGGTTTGTGTGATATTGAGAGAAAGAATACAAGAAATGAATATTAGTGTGACACTTCCCTAGCAACGAGCAATATAATCAGAAAGAACAAATTTTAAGTAGGAAGGGCAACTTTTGTGCATTGTCACCTTACTAGAAGAAAAACTATGTTATCTTTTAAGATAATGGCTTGTACATGTAATACAAAATGACAGAATAGCATTGAAGAATGACAGGCAAGCTGCGCCCAAAGTCATGACAGAAAGTCAAGATCTACGATCAAATTAAACATTCTGAACATATTGGAGCTTTGTTTGGGCATCTATTGAATGTATGTTTGCCGGGAATCATTTAATATCCAGATGATTGATCACACCATTTTTCTTTTAAATATTAGTTCAAGTTTGGTCACAGGAACTGTTGCAAGCTTTCACTGAAAACCGCAAATGTTGTTGTAAGTCACGTCATTTTAAAATAATTAAAGATAGAAACTTCTTTCTGTCAGAAATCAATCAATACAATCAATGTTGTCCAAAGACCTTATCCCAAGATGACTGATATGCACTGAACATGTGGAAATTCCTTCTTAGTACGAAGTTCTATGGCACTTTGAATATGACCAGGTACATGTAATTGATTGATGAACGCAATATTTCTTCCTTCTGATCGCTCGTTCAGGCTTTTCCACGATTGCCAAAATAATATGTTTATATGCATGGTTATTTTGTGCCCTTTAATCCGTAGGTCGTGGCCAGCGGTGGAGCTGAAGACCAGTCGCTGGAGGGGGGGGGGGGGGGGGGGGGGGGGATTTGCATTCTTAGAACGGTTTTTTCCTTTAACAGTGAATGACAATGGAATAAACAAGGGAAAATGTTAGAGGAGGGTGTGTGGTGTGTTGGGGGGGGGGGGCTACTGTCGTTTTTATTTTATTTTCCGTATTTTTACTTACACATTTCACCATCCCTACCCTCTGTCTCTTCTTTCTCTCTCCAAACTCTCTCTCTATCTCTATCGTTGTCTCTCTCTCTCTCTCTCTCTCTCTCACTCTCTCTCTCTCTCACTCTCTCCCTTCTTTTTCCCCGGCTTCTGTTTTGTATTATTTGGTATTTTGTAATTTTCTTGTTTTTTTCTTCTTCTTTTTTGTACTGGATACAATTATATTGGGGGGCACGTGCCCCAAGCCCCTGTTGCTCCCCCCGATAGTTATGACAGATAACAACCTTGGACCAAATTAAGACAGGCAGGTCATGGATATTTCATCGACGAGTGCTCGTAACCATGGCAACCGCTTGAACTCGCCCCTCTGCGGGAGACGTTGATCGTTGGGAAATCCGACCGGCTAGGGGCGGATAAATTTAATATTAGAATGACGATGTGGTGACGGACGCTCGATTTAGAATTCTTTCAGCAAAAAAAAAAAAAAAAAAAAAAAAACGTTTATGGTTATTTTATTTGAAGAACGAATACATTTACAACGAGATCAGAGGATGAAGTTGGGAATCCTTGAACCATTTCTTTCAAGGTTGCAGTAAATCATATAAATATATTCCATTAGGCAGGATTACCCGCCATTGTGGCGACATAAACAATTTCAAGCCCTAGCAGAGTTTAGGTATACCCTCCAAAAAGGTTTTTTAATTTCTTTGTAAACAGCACTGGGATACTTACATTTTCATGCGGCTGTAAACCTTAAAGCGTATCTGCCATAGTTTACAGGAGGGATTAGACTGCCCTGCAAGGTCACTGGACAGGTGGTTATCTCATCAACTCAGCTCTCAGTTAACATAAGAAAAAGAGGATCATGGGGGACCAATGGTCACCGATTAGGCATGGTTTGTTATATAGAGGGCGCAAGCAGCTACAAGTAGTGCAGTGGGCCTTTAAAGATGAAGTTGAGTTTTGATCTTGCGATTGCATTGTGAAAGAGACAGTGGGGAATCGATCAGAAAAGGTTGATCATATAGCATTTAATTATTAGTGTGTACTGCAAGGTTTTGGAATCATCAACATGATAAGAAATTTGGCCCAGTCTTGGTAAAAGTAACAAGCACCTGTACACAGAAAGATGTATATGGGACTAAAAAAACATAAGGCATAAAAATGAGGCCCACATTTTTAAGCTGTTACATGTCATATTTAGAATATGAAGGCGTTCGAAGAGCCATGCTCTTCAGGGATTGTTTTTTTTTCTCTGATGTTCTTCCACACTTGCACAATAACAATGAAAACGCCCACAATTATTTTTCATCTCTCCTCAGAAGTCAAACTTCTCTCTAACTGCTGTATTCCCCTAGTTGAAGTTTAACGCAATTGCAAATGATATTGACTCTCTGGTTAGTTTTTAAATTCCCTTTCAAGAGGGTTAGTTTTCTTTCGATTTTGCAGCTAATGACAATCTTTAAACACATCCAATCCAATACAATACACAAAATATTGATATATATGGCGCCTTTAATTTGCGTTTCCTCACAGTTATAGAGTGGAGTACACATTGATCCATATGTTAGAACACTTTACTTATACTCAAAAAGACCTCAGCATCAATAGGCGTACAACTTTCTGTTCGTGTTTTGTTTTCAACATCAACATTAACATTTAGAATACAATGAAAATTGATTATGTATTTAAGTCTACTTTTACCAATTATACGCGGGCTTTGATAAGGACATCTTTTCTGGCTTATCGACTGTGCATCAAATATCATAACCAGCAACATGATGTATCTTTTTCAGTCGTCTTAAACATTTTAGATGGGGGAGGATCAAGCAAGAAATTTCAACTTTCTGAATCCTTTTTAGCTGAAGATACTCTTTTGAAATGATAACGAAAGCCTGATAGATTGATGAAGACCTTGAATGTATATACATGTTGACAGTAAGTTGTTGCGCAGCGTTGGTCGATCCAGCTATTTTGAGCGGGCACTGGTGTCAAGGGGGGGGGGGGGGGAGAGAAAACAAGGCCATCGGAAAATCATCTTTCAATTTGGATCTACTTTTACCCCGGTGCAAATAACCTTTTTTTCCTAAGAGATGTTTGTTCTTATTCAGGTTTTAACTTAAAATTTACATTTCATGTTTTTTTTATTATAATTTTAAATTTTGTTTAATCTTTATCTCAATTAGTTCAAACTTTCACCGAATCTGTTTATCCGACCCCCAGCCCCTCCCCCAAAGGAACTTGCGATCACAGTTGGGCTGCGTGTATAGGCTATATATAGTAGAAAATGTAAAAACTCACTTTTATTCTTGTCAGTTAGTATTACTATTATTATTCTCATCAGTTAAATAATATTTTCACTCTGGATCTCGGTAGACAGTGTTCCTCTTATTATGTTTTAGATATACCCACTAAATGCCAGCTACATAAGTACAGACGTCGTCAGGGGAAAGACATTTCACTACCCCCTCCCCCTTCTATAGAAATACTTTTTCTGAAACCTTCTTATTTATATGTTCAGGAAACTTCCACTTTGAGTCTCACAAAGGTCTCACCATCGCCTCAGACAATAAGAATTGACTTTAATCACCGAGGCACGTATTGTGTTTTTTTATGGGTGAAGTAACCATGATTTACGTCCCTATTGTGTATGTGTCTGCTATATATGTTTTTTATCGACATCAATGGGAAATAAATAGAAGAATTTATGGGCTTAACGGCTGAACTCAGTCTAACCCGAATGGCATGAGTGACATCTAGGCATTAAACAGTATCCCGTGACAAATACGTCAATATTAAAGAGTATAGAGCCTTAATACATGTAGCTCTATGTGTGTATTAATAAATTAATACAATACATGTAAATTTGTCTTTATTATTGGTTGAAGGGGGTTAAACAGAAAAAAATAAGGTCTTCAAGTCATCAAAACGAAATTGTGAGCGTTTCTTTTTTTAAATATTTTCACAAGCCCCAGCTCACCGCACCACAACTATTGTTTAAATCATACTTTTGGTATTACATTTAAGTTACTATTATTTAGTTATATTTTGTTATTTAATTTTGAGTAAATTGATAAGATTAAGTTTCTATTGTGTAGTTACATTAAGATTGATTAATGAATATGGAGCCCCCCCCCCCCCCCCCATAAAAACCGATTATAACTATCCATGACAAATTTACAGGTGCTTTTTGTCGCCTCCAAAACCTGTAATCTAGGCCATATTTATTTCATGCGTGGATTTTTAAATGTGGAGGAAATGACTTTGCCAAAGAGCTCATTGTTTCAAGTTTAAGACATTAACCAAGACGGTCGGATAGCGAAATCGAATCATTTTACCCCTAAAAATAAAACACATGAAAAAAATCGAGTTATGTGATCCTTATGAAGTCGAAGGTGACATCTCGATGGTTCTCGTTACAGTTTCCCTTTCGACGATTTTGTCAAAAACGGTATTTAAGATGAAGTAATGATACGTATATTGAGAGTCGTCAAAAATTTAAAAGAAAAAGACAATTGGCAACCGTGTGATAGAGACTTTATTCAGGATGAATTGTATATTGTATATCAAACATGAACTAGTGATTTATTTTGATCATCACGAACGAAACTTCATCCTCATGAAGAGTTAGATAATCAAAGAAAAGACGCATGCGGTACGAAATAGTGATTTTGTCAAAAACGGTATTTAAGATAAAGTAATAATAAATATGTTGAGAGTCGTCAAAAATTAAAAAGAAAAAGACAGTTGGCAACTGTGTGATAGAGACATTATTTTTGATTAATTGTATATCGTATATCAAACATCAATTTGTGATTTATTTTGATAATCACTAACGAAACGTCATCCTCGTGAAGAGTTAGATGTTCAAAGAAGACGCATGCGGTAGGAAATTATGTACATGGAGAACCCCCCCCCCCCCCCCCCGCCCCCCACCTCCACAAATATTGTGTGCATCATCAAGCTAATTGCGGAAAGGGGGATAAATGGAAAAAGAAGAAAAAATCAATAAGGTAAATGAGAGTCGTTGTATTCAATATTGAGTAGGGAAGAAAACAAAAATCAATAATGAAAATGAAAGTCGTTGTATTCAAATATTGAGTAAAGAAAAAGAAGTAACAACCGAATAAAGCCATAATAGGGGGTGTAAGTTCGTGCACTTTGTCTCGTTTTTATCAAGTGTAAGGCACTATTATTAGAAAGGAATTTGTTAAATATTATTATTATTATTAAGGGGGCGGGTTTCCTAGATCGGATGGCCTTTGTAGCCTAATTTTTCATAGAGTTGAAGGATCTGTATTCTAAGGGAACATTTCCCGATTAATTATTACGTTCTATTACCATGTCATGATGATTAATGATATATCCAAATTGTAGAATGTTGAAAAATAGTATGTATTTCAAATGTCAACATTTTTTTGTAAGGTAGGTATGAGGGAATATCTTTTCACAGATGATTTTCCGTCGCATCACTCATCATTTAGGGCAGATCCGGGATTGTCCGCTAGGGGTTTGGGGAAAGGGGTAAATGCTTCCCGAAATAAAGTTGTAACGAAAAACTATTTTGTTGGGGGGTAGGCAAATTCGTAGGGTGAGCGCGCGCGCGCACACTCTCAAATGCATATTGTTCGGCACCCCCTTCCCAACAAAAAAGCACTTAAAAACATGTGACAAGTCCATTGAAACACTGTGAAAACCTCTTTTTTCTCTCTCAAGGCTGTCTCCAAGACTTCAAAATGTACTTTTCTTCATTAACATGACCTCGTATTTATTGAAATATGTCACATCGTATCATCTTTTGTCGCAGAAGTTTGGTTAGCCTGGATTTCCAAACTAAATAATGCATAATAAGGCAGGCTGTTAGCTGAAGGTATTGACTTTAGGAAATCGAAAATTACAGAGAAAAGAAGGTGGACAAAATATAAAGCTGACAGGAGCACAATAAGAATAAACATTAGATTGTAAAGCAAAGAGAAAAGGAAGAAAACGGACGATAAAAATAAAAAAGCGAGGGGGAAGAATTACCCTCAATAAGAATAGAATATTATTTTGAATTTGAATTGTAAACAGTTTATATCAATTCTGTTTCAAAGGAAAATAAAGCAACGTTAAAATGTTTCCTTGAAACTTTGCGGTTAGGTTTATCATGAGAATGTAATGATTAAAGAGCGTCGTGAAGCTGTATTCCTATTAAACCGTTTCATTGTTTGGAGATTATAAACAGGATAAAGAGGATTGGAAATATGGAAATGATCGTGTCCCATACCCCCATGATGATGATGATCATCATCATCATCTTCTCTCTCTCTCTCTCTCTCTCTCTCTCTCTCTCTCTCTCTTTCTCTCTCTATCCCTCTCTCTCTCTCTCTCTCTCTCTCTCTCTCTTTCTCTCTCTCTCTACCACCCCCCCCCCCCCCCAGACACACACGTACACACGCGCGCGCTCCCACCCCGAACACGCACTCCATGTCATTCACTTAGTGAAAAATAACGATACAAAAATATCACCCAGTGAATACAGTTAAATGCCTACAATCGTCCCCCCCCCCCCCCCCTATCCCCAACAAACCATATCTCCTACTTCGCCCTTATTACCTTGAGACATCATTTAACCCAATTTTACTTGCCACAGCCATAATAGAGAATAACTTCCTGTCAAAAAAGACGAGAACAAAACGTAAAATACACCCCAAAGTACAAGAGATCGACATGGTTCGATGATAAATATTGTAGTGCGATCAAATTTTGAGCGCGCGTGCACTCCCATCCTAATTTTTTTTCTTTTGCAGTGAGAAAATTGGTTTCTGTATTTTTGGCTTCATCACTAGTTGCATCAAGGCACTCGCGGCTAATAGGGAGAAGGATTCCAGAGGAGAAAGAGCATTCCTCTGCGTCTTAGTGCATTGTCATAGAGATGCAAGCGAAGCGGTTATCTCATTTCACTAGGAACTTCTCCGCGTATTTATTTAGATGTTTTACTCGTTTCTAAACATTTTAAACCACTCGACAGATGTTTGAAGGGAGGGTGAACTAGGTGATGATCAAGAACATTTCATCTCCGTCTGCACGACTTTTTGGCGAACGTTTTCAACCTGGTGTACGGATTCATCTCGAGTAGGATCTCGTGTTCAGTTTTCACGGTTTTTCAACATCAAATTTGGATTCTATAGTATTAGCAATAATTAATTAAATCCATCCGTTGTCACCCTCATAGCGATGAACGGATAAGTAGGCCTAGGCCTATACCTCCGACGTATAAGGGTGTAATAAATTGATAGTTTGATCGCATTCATGAACCAAGTTGTGCTTCATCAAGAATTGAAGCGACGATGAGCGATTGAGGAGTATAATTCAGTTTATTTTAAATTATATCAGGATTTTCCACGTAACGCGCATAACACGGTCGAGTGACAACGACTGATGCCCTCTTATTCTTGCACGAAACTTTGTGAAGTTTACGATCCATCTTTTACTAGACAATGGTCGTTTGGAAGTGTGCTGGACAATTTTGTGTTGTCTATCAGTCATCTATGATCCCAAATTGTCTGGGTTGAAACGTCCTGGCACGTACTGACTTCCTCACACCTAATTGATCCTGATTACATCACCTCTTAGGGCAAAAATAAACACACGAATGTTGTGAAGACGTCAAACATACTGTTCTTTCATCATCTAACCAGCTCTGAACGGCAACGAGATCCTCTCGAAAGGTTCCAACGCAAGGGCACGTGCTTCTTGAGACAGACCTTGACGTTGTGGTTTCTTTCAAATGTGTCATCATATTTATGTTGTTGAAGTGTTTGGACAAAGCTCAAGGCTCTGGCAAACTTTTGTTTTCAGTCATTAACTTAATTCGGTGGTAGGTACCACATCAATACATCCATTCTCTTTGATCCGACGTGACATATTGGATCTCTGCGGACAATGCTGATCGATCTTGCACACCTTCTCCACGGTCTATTTCTTCTTTCGTAAAAGGAAGGTCTAGCCAACTGCTTTCAAGAAAACTCAGGTAAATGGCATTTCAGATTTGTTATCCCCATCAATAATTAACGGCGTGTAATATTTCATATGAATAATTACCGGCGTATAATGTTATCACTGAAGGCTATGTCGTATAAGATGGTTGCTTGCTCTACATCGTAATTCACATGCAATTCAATTTTATTTTATTTCTGCATTTTTTTTTCAAACAAAGGGTATTATACAAACTCTACAAACAATAATAACTTCATGTCAACATTTTTTTTTTTACATAAACATATAATAACGAAACTCAATATTTCTGTAACATATTATTATAATTTAAAGTATTATCCGAACTGTCTGTGGAAAAAGTGCAGGAGATCACAATAAATAATAATGTTCTATTTACCCAAGGTAGCCACTTCAGTTATGAAACTGTTCTTCCAGCGGGCCCTGCATAACATAAAATGTTATTACTACCCTTCTCCAATCTAATATGCTGAACGCCTAGCTAGAAGGCAGAAGGTCCTATTGTTATAAGTCTTTGGTATGACTCGGCCGGGGTTCGAACCCACGACCTCCCGTTCATGAGGCGGGCGCTCTAACCACTGAGCCACCAGCGATGCTTGACTAGTATGGCGGCCTCTCTCTCTCTCTCCAAAAAAACAAAAAAAAAATCAGATTTTTCATTTCACTCGATAGCAAAACTCCAACTTCCTCTGATTTTATTTCTCAAAGTTAAGTTAAAGAAGTGAAATATTCATATTCTACCTTGTAACGTGCTTACTAACTTTTGGTTTGTTTGTTGTTTCTAACTCCTGGAATGTCTTTACGCAAATAGAATCTGGTAAACGAATCATAACAATTTCTCGCTGCATACGTCGGCTGTTTACAGTATCATTTCTTTTTACACTTTACTGGCGGACAGTATTTTTTAAAACCTGATTGTTGTTCTGTCCCTATTTATTTACCTACTGCAATTTCTCGATTTTTATGTATTTGTTTTCATCTTCCTTCTTCATTCCTTCAGTTAGTACTGCAATTTGATGTCTTATTTAGTTTTGTAGGACTCATCAGCTATGTTTTAATAAAATTTAAAGAGTAGACAACGATTTAAAATGGTTTATTGACAGGCTGACAAAATGTAGGTCAAGAGGTTGTTTACATTTTTTGAGGGAAATTCACGCGCTAGGAAATGTAATACTTTGTATTACATTGGAAGGAAATGTACAAGCGTATGTACGCTTATCAAGCAAGCGCGGAAAATACCGCCAGCAAATTAAAAATAGCACGAAGGGGCTTTCATTCTAGTTATGGCTTTCATTTTGAATGGACAAGAAGAAAAATTGACGGAGTCTAAAACATTATTAGAGGAGTTGGATTAATACTAAAGTTAGCACTGCACTGGAATAATTAGTTGGATATATAACGCTGAATTATTTCTTCTCGTGAGCGACCACCGGGATTATACTCGGGGTTTTGGGCTGGCCTTTGTCGTTGGGCCTGATTAGAAAGGAGAGTCCATATCATTATTTTGGCCTGGTCGCACATCACACAGTGGCATCACGGCATAGGCGGGATCGAATGCTGCGTTTCATGGACCTGGCAGTCACCGGCAGTGCACCACATCGCCGGGTGAGTCTCTCTTTAAAGGGATCCGGTAACTTTGTCTCAGATTCTGAAACAAAATTCTGGATTTAGCTCATGATGCAATGATAATTATAAACCTTTAGGTCAGTCAGGAACCCCATGACTTTTACAAGCCGATCGCCTGTCTGATTATCAAGATATTTATGATTGGAATTACAAATTTTGAAAACCGTTCGCCTGACGGTTTTCATGACACTGCAGTCTATTGGGGAAAGCGAGTATGGTAAAACCGGTCACTCACAGAATTTTATTTTTTTGAGGCACTTCTTGATCATTTTGAAGCGCAATTTTTTTTTAGGGCTTCAATATTATTCCATGTCACAGACACTGATAACACGTAGGGCCGTGTTATTCAGATTTAACATAGGTAAACGATCCCTTTAAGGGAATCGAAAACTGATCCGAGGGGAAACGGTTGCACCATTTCAATACACGAAATTGAGGCGGGTAGTTGTCCCGTAAAGGCGGTCCTTAGATATTTGAAAATGCGCCCGGGAAGTGGGGAGGCTTTCTTTTGCTCATATGGTTCACTTCCTCTCACCAGGCATGAGTTCAGTGCCATGATAAAGAGATGCATGTCATACAGAGATATGTTGGCGGCGAAGTTTTCCTCCCATTCTTTTCGTATAGGTGCGGCTACAACCGCTGCTATGGCGGGCTGCTCGGACGCCCAAATACAGCACATGGGTCGATGGGCTTCCTCCGCGCATCGCAGATATATTGATATGGTCGTTTAGATATGAGCAATGTTGCAAAGTACTACCGTTGGGGTTGATTTGATTTGATTTGATTTGATTCGCCAGGTATACGTACAACATATAACAGAGTGAATGATGAGGTTAACGTGTCCGGGGCCAATAATGTAAGGGTGAGGCCGCATACACAGGAATGAATATATGTACAACACACAGAGGAATAAGTCCCTCGCCTCGAGAGGTTAAATAAGCTAATAATAATAATAGCAATAATAATAATAATGGTGCTACAACATGAAAATGAAAACGAAGTCAAGCAGACAACAAACATACATGCAGAACAAGAGCAAGAAAATACAATGGGATTTCAAGTTCACATTAACGCATGTTCTTTGGAATACAAAATGCTGCCCAGTCCTCTTTTCTTATTTTGTCCACAGAACAAATATGGATAGTAGGCGACTCTATCGTTTTCTGGGCCCATCGCAGGGCGGAGCTGACTGGCTGCGCCGATATGGATCTGGGGACGGTCATCCATTGGGCTGGAAAGCGGGGCCTTCGCTTGGACCAAACAAACGCATGGCTAGAGTCGATTACCAGTGGCCTGACGAAGCCGACCGTTTTAGTGTTACACGTGGGCACGAATGACATAGAGGGATGTTCGAAGAGGGCGATGGCGAATGCGGTGAACAGATTAATCACATCGAACACTGAGACGACAATAATATGGTCTGACATCCTAGAACGGGTAGAATATAAATGCTGTAGTCCGGAAGAGCAGGACAAATTAGACGATAGAAGGAGGGCCACGAACCGATACGCTCGCGCCTTGGCCGGCAGGAATGGGGGAAAGGCCATTCCACACCCCGACATAAGGCATAAGGATAGGGCTTTATATAGGCCGGACGGATTGCATCTCTCCAATGAGGGTTTGGACAGGTTTATCACTGACCTGAAGGAGGGCCTGTCCTATCTCGGTTCATCCAAGTAGTTAAACAATGATAATGTTACAAAACACGTTGTTTGTTCTTATATTTCATTGTTCTTATAGTTCAGTGTTCTTATATTTCAGCGTTCTTATATTTCAATGTTTAAGTCTGTTCGGGTAGCAAAGTAAATCCCGCAAAAAAGTTTGAGTCCGGCACCGCAAGATCATGTTTTTGTTGTTGGGATAAGAGTGCCTTATTTTGGGAGTAACAAAGTTGTGGAGAGTAAATAATGGTTATATGGGGCAGGTTTAGGTGGACATTGGTAAATGACCAGTTTTGCGAATGCTTCATTTCGAAATGGGCATTAACGGTTTAGTCACTTCTTTGAGGGGAATGAATTAGGCATAATGATGTGCCGGTGTTGTAGAGATAAGTTTATTACGATACTCTGTAGTCTGTTAGAGGGTTATAAATTAGCTAAGGGCGAAAAAGTACATGCCTGTACATGTACATTGGTTAATTTGGCCAATTGAAATGTTAATTCCACCAAAGTGTAAATAGTTAAGCATAGATATTCCCTTGGTGCACAGAAATCGTTTCATGATGACAACGTTGTGATTTGGCGGCCGATCATATATAAATATATTCTCGTTTGGCGGTAATTTGTCAAATTATGCCTCCAAATCACTAATCACATGGTACTGATAAGTTTATTGATCAATAATTGTCATCCGATAATTTTCGACCCCACTCAATTTTTACATGCGAGGGGGTTGCCAATGTATATTCAGTCGAATTTGTTCGCATGTCAATTCTTAGTGTTCCGGCCCCCATTCGATTTGAATGCGGGGGGACCTAGTTGTACCTACACATTTTCAAACTCAGGGTGTCACGCTTTAATCTTAAGCATCATCCGATCTTACAGGCGGAGAGGCTGGTATATATATACATCTATATTCTATAACTTTAGGCATCACTCGATTTATAGGCGGGGGGCCTAGCACAACTTTAGGCATCACTCGATTTTATAGGCGGGGGGCTGATATAATGACTTAATGTATATAAGTTTAGCCTAGGCATCACTCGATTTCATAGGCGGGGGGCCTAGCATAACTTTAGGCATCACTCGATTTTATAGGCGGGGGGCTGATATAATGACTTAATGTATATAAGTTTAGCCTAGGCATCACTCGATTTCATAGGCGAGGGGCCTAGCATAACTTTAGGCATCACTCGATTTTATAGGCGGGGGGCTGATATAATGACTTAATGTATATAAGTTTAGCCTAGGCATCACTCGATTTCATAGGCGGGGGGCCTAGCATTGCATTTGTAAGCATTTTTTATGATTCAATATATCTGTGTTATTTTGTTATGACACCCAGAAAGTCAAAATGTGCAAAATAAGCGTCCATCTCAAAATGTTAATAAAGCCACGACATAAACGCAAATTTGGTTGTTTGTTATTTTTGTTAGCCGTGAATAATAAAATTTAAAGAGTAGACAACGATTTAAAATGGTTTATTGACAGGCTGACAAAATGTAGGTCAAGAGGTTGTTTACATTTTTTGAGGGAAATTCACGCGCTAGGAAATGTAATACTTTGTATTACATTGGAAGGAAATGTACAAGCGTATGTACGCTTATCAAGCAAGCGCGGAAAATACCGCCAGCAAATTAAAAATAGCACGAAGGGGCTTTCATTCTAGTTATGGCTTTCATTTTGAATGGACAAGAAGAAAAATTTACGGAGTCTAAAACATTCCCACCACCTCCCCATTATCTCCACCAATAAAAGTATTTTTAGTATATTAGTGGCATAAATTAAGTATTGCTTGGTGGTTCGAAGTAGCCAAGGTATATGTATTAGTACGGAAAGGATTTAGGGTTTCAGGTATGAAAGGTACGGATAGGGTTTATGTAATAAATTGGTCAGTGATTTATGAAGTTAATGCAGAGCCGGGGGCATTTGGCCTGGTCGCACATCAACTTGCGTCGTGCACAAAGAAAGTGGGCCGTAGGGGAATTTTTCCCATTGGGTTTCGCCCCTACCCGGTTTTGTATGGGTAAATCACTAATCACATGGTACTGATAAGTTTATTGATCAATAATTGTCATCCGATAATTTTCGACCCCACTCAATTTTTACATGCGAGGGGGTTGCCAATGTATATTCAGTCGAATTTGTTCGCATGTCAATTCTTAGTGTTCCGGCCCCCATTCGATTTGAATGCGGGGGGACCTAGTTGTACCTACACATTTTCAAACTCAGGGTGTCACGCTTTAATCTTAAGCATCATCCGATCTTACAGGCGGAGAGGCTGGTATATATATACATCTATATTCTATAACTTTAGGCATCACTCGATTTATAGGCGGGGGGCCTAGCACAACTTTAGGCATCACTCGATTTTATAGGCGGGGGGCTGATATAATGACTTAATGTATATAAGTTTAGCCTAGGCATCACTCGATTTCATAGGCGGGGGGCCTAGCATAACTTTAGGCATCACTCGATTTTATAGGCGGGGGGCTGATATAATGACTTAATGTATATAAGTTTAGCCTAGGCATCACTCGATTTCATAGGCGAGGGGCCTAGCATAACTTTAGGCATCACTCGATTTTATAGGCGGGGGGCTGATATAATGACTTAATGTATATAAGTTTAGCCTAGGCATCACTCGATTTCATAGGCGGGGGGCCTAGCATTGCATTTGTAAGCATTTTTTATGATTCAATATATCTGTGTTATTTTGTTATGACACCCAGAAAGTCAAAATGTGCAAAATAAGCGTCCATCTCAAAATGTTAATAAAGCCACGACATAAACGCAAATTTGGTTGTTTGTTATTTTTGTTAGCCGTGAATAAACGTCAATATATTAAATTAAGCTGTGCAAAATTTTAATATTGAACTGGACTGTAAAAGATGGGAGTGTCTACTTCAACCTCGCTTACCCTCGTTGTGATCCATTGTTTCAAAATACGTTGTTATGTTATATGTTAAAGGTACTATGTCCCATTTGCAGGCCCCAAAATGAAAAGATTAAATTCCAACAGCATTTGAAAGATAATACTAATTGAAAACTTCCCTAAAAAAAGGGGGGGGGGGGCTTGATAATGTCTTTGAGTGGGAAAATAACGACTATTAGTTGTTGAATCGACTTAAGAGCTATAGAGCCAGTAAGTAATAGTCTGATTTTTAGACCATTGTACCTAATGGTCGTACGTTTTATGCTGCTCAAAGATTCAATCAGTTTAATTTTGGCTATTACAAGAACTTGGTTATTGATGTAGACAAATGCTCATGTACCCTTTACAACTCTTTTCATGTATGTTATTACCAAAGAAGAAAAAAAGCCAGTCAGTCACTCAATAGTGTCTGACAGTGAAGTCTTAGAAGTAAACGGGTTTCCTTGCATAATTTGAATATTAGGACACTGCTAATGTTTAAATTTCACAATGGGACATACATGACATATTCGTAATTCCTGCAAAGTTCTACAGAATTTGATGTTGGCTGCAAAAGGGACATAGTACCTTTAAGTCAAATATGTATTTCATCGTATAGTTTACGTTGCCATGTGGATTGTTCCGTGGAACGTGTAATCGGCTCTGTTTTTGTGCCTCCCTTTGTTTTTGCACAATAAAGGTGATGTTTAAAAAAGGAAATGTTGCCATGGGATGTCATCCTATTTTCCTAAATTGGAAATGGCTTATGTCAGACCGCTAACGCGGAATGTGTTTATTGCTCCATCCATATAGCTAAACCGATAAAGTACCTCCTAATTCGATCACCTTAATGCCACAATGTCCTACTTGTAGCTACTTGCTCCCTCTATATAGAAAACTTCCCCAATCGGTGCCTGTTAGTCCCCCATGATCCTCTTTTTCTTATGTTAGTTGAGAGCTGAGTTAATGAGATAGCCACCTGTCAGTGACCTCGCTGTGTGGCCTTGTCCCTTCTGGCCCAGTAGTATTGACGGTCTTTAATGTAGTTGTCTGAGAGTAATTAGAGCAATATGTAAGGGGTGAAACGGTCATTATAAGCAATAATATTGAAAGTCATTCTAGAGGTTTGCTTGTTTAGGGAATAGTACGGGTATTTGTCTTGATCCCCAATCAAGATACGATGGTGTCACGGGAAGAGTTGTCGCAGCATCCGATCTTTTGAAGGAAACATAACTTTCATTTATAGAACGTGTTTCTTCCCATAATCAACATTAATGATAAAATTAGATTTCGATTCCAAATTTCTTACCTTTTAGGCTAACGCTTTAGACCCTTCGCACGGTGTACAGACATGTCTACGCTCTGATTTTGGAAGTATTGGCAAAAACAAAAAACTCGGCATTAAAAAATGTATATTTTGAAATTCTTTATAATGGTGGTTATGAATAATTATATTAATATTTTTTGTTAATGGTTAAGGGCTGACTGGCGTTGGGATTCATGGGATAAATCCCAAGACTGTGAACCACGAGGCACTGTTGTTGTTGTTGTTGTTTGGTATTATCGGCGTTTCATTCTTTTTTAGAAGATTTACGCCTTTCACTTTTTTCAATACTATTTGTACACTCGTACTCTTCTAAAATCTGTAAATTTGACCATAATAATAAGACCCTGTAAAGTATGACAATGTGGTGTCGTCATGTTTTGACGCCACACTATACGATTTTCCAGCGATCCGATTTTTCAAATAAAAAGAAATTAATTAATCATTGAAATATATATAAACAAAGATCATCTTCCTGATTTAGGTTCTAAATATTGATGGGACTCTTAACGCCTGGAATTTTAGTGCATTTTTTATCAGAAAAAAAGGCCGAATCGGCTCAATATCGTAGACAATCGCACTATTGGTATGACGTCACTACGATTCTGAGCCGACTTTGCTATTCCTCATCTATTAAAGAAAGTTTGAAATCTAATGAAAATTACACGACTATTTTTTAATCATCGATCACTAAGATTTTAGAATGTTGAATGTTCGCATCAAATAATATTGCAAATTCTTCCAAACTCGAACCGTAGTCAGATCGTATAGTGTGCGATGTGCAAGGACTGAAATGTGATCATGTCATACTGGCCAAGTTGTCAACGTTGCTGGTTCTCCAAAAATATTTTACCAACTAATGGTGACATAATCGCACCACCCCAAACACTGACTTTGCCCCGCTCCATGCAGTCCGTTGCTTGAGCAATTTCGCGGTGAACCTCATGCGCAGGATGACGAGCAAATATGACGTTAGCACTTTGGTACTTTATTGATTTACTACCGGAATCTTCAGGTATTGAGAATGGAAAAGAAATGTGTTTACCGCCATCTCGTGGCACAGACGTCGTTAATAATTTGGACAAATTATTTTGCTACTGGACAAAGCTATATGCAAGAGGTTTCAACTACAAGGAGGGAGTTTTCAACGAAACATTGGCTCAGTAGTAGAACAGTGGTCCCGCGGTAGAGAGGTTCCAGGTTCAAAACCAAGTCGTTGCTCTAGTGCCCTTTTGTGATGGCAATACTCCTAATTACCGAGTCATTCGGAGAGGACGTAAAGCCGTCGGTCCCCTGGTTTCTTACTTACAAGCATATACATGCTTTCTTAGCTGTCAGGTAAAGCAATGCTCAACCAATCATCAACCAACCATTTATCGTTTTCAAAGGAGAATTCATCAGTTTTCAGGCCATTTAAAAACAAATCTAAAATCGTGTCAGAGCGTTGTGTACGGGGAGCGGAAAATGATTTTGGTCAAATTAGTTACCAATGTCCTTTAATTTAAAATGGACCTCCAACTCTTTTTTCTAGGTTTATGTCTAATTGTTGACATCAGGTAGGCATTTCACGGCGTATTTCATAATTTAACTCATGGGACTTTTATTTTAGATTATACCAACTGAAATACATATGACTTATAAATAAATGACAGTCTTTTTTTGTTTTCAGGAATTTCTTCAAAAGCATACATTCGATTTTGAACATCGTTTAAAAAAAGACATTTTATGTCTTGTCTGTTACCAAATTATTTCGCGTCACATTAGGCTTGACTCAGCATGGCCAGAGCCTGATTAATAGCCTTTTAATCTCCGTAGGATTAGGCCCTACTGTAATGCCCCTGTTAACGGCAATCAAGGATTAAAATAATGGATAATGTTGTCAGCTTGAATAGTTCAAATATGATATGCCGCCGCCCCTTCAAAGGGAATTCCCAGATCTAAAAAGCGAACAAAGACTGACTGCTTATGAAGACGTCGCAAGACAAACGAGTAGACATGTCATATTAAAAAGCGACCGCACTAACTAGTCATGATCTTTTTTCCTGCAGGGAAACGGGGTTGATTTATTCACGTCCCTTAGACCTTTTGTTTTCTTCTTACAAGTTCTTTTTGATCTGGCTTCTTTGAATGGTTCAGGAACTTGTCTTTCAATGTATGTAAAAGTAGTCATGAAAGTTTTAGGAAAAGCCTTCAACATTGTTAAACGGTAAATCAATTTAGAGTTTCATCAAGAGTAATCTAAAATGAGGTAGATTGAACTCTTCTTCTTAGGATAGACCCTTAGGAGAAAATAGGAAATCAAAGTTGTAAAATAATAGGATAGCTTAATAAACCTGGTCTTCATTTGACTACGACTGGGTATCATTGTACTTGTTTTTATTTAGTATTTTATATAACAATATAAAATCATGAAATGCTCACTTAACCAAATGAGAAGGAAAAAAAATCGACGGCGCTTGTGAAGTTCAATCAATTCCTCAGGTTTATGTATTCCACCTATAGAGTTGTGAATTGATGTATTTTCTACTATTTTCAACTCTGCATCGCATTGGACATTGTCCCTCTTAGCATTCTCAATATATAGATATAATATGCAAATATTATGTTATATTATTTTGAAATTGTTAATGGCAAGCAGAAAAATAGATCAAGGGTGAGTATATCACCTAATACCCTATTATATCCATCGTATTTACCATGGATGATGTAATCAATCTCAATAAAGGACGTTCTTTAATCCGATAATAGTTGGAAAAAATTGTTGTCGGTTATGCTAAGAGGATGAATACATGTGCTGAGCCAACCGTTAACCAGGATGATGATAATGATACGACATGGCATGTTAACCGGTAATATGATGCCCCGTGCTCCACATGAATTCCAAATCTGCCAATTATGGATAACATTAGAAAATGCATGTTGACACATTTGATCTTCCAATTCCGATCTAGGGATCATTTCAGTTCAAACGTAGGGACGTGAAGGAAAAAAGGGACATGACATTTTTAAAAGGCGTAGCGTGGGTTTAGGGGAGACATTTTTGTAAACCTTTAAAAAAAAAATTCAGAATTGCGGACAGCAATATGGGAAATTTTGATTTAAATTCCCACTGCACTATTTATAGCTACTTGCACCCTCTATTATAGCAAACAATGCCTAATCGGTGCCTGTTGGTCCCCCATGATCACCTTTTTCTTATTTTAATTGAGAGCTGACTTGATGAGACATGGAGTTACTAAAGCTTTAGTAACTCCATGGTTGAAATAACAACCTATCAGTGTCCTTACAGGTAGGTCTAACCCCTCCCCCCCCCCACCCCCTGGCCAAACTAGTGCAGACGGGCTTTAAGCTACGCAACATATTGAACAGAGTGAGAAAGAGAAAGAAAGGAGGAGGGGGAGGGGAGGAACAAAAGAGAGAGAAAAGGAGAGGAAGAGAATATATATATAACAGAGGGGAGATGGAGGATTGAAGAAGGAGGCTGGGAGGGAGGGCGGAGTTTCGCTGCAACTTGCTTACCCTCCGATTTCTTGAAAAATATGCAATTGACAGGTATGTGTGTTAACCCAATTGCATGGATCATAGTATTAACCTCTACCCAAGACAAATCTCATAGTCGATAGTAAACAAGTTGATAAACATGTCATCCAGTAAGACGGCGTCATACCCAACCCTCCAATTAGAATAGATATGATGAACATGTAAAACCAGCTGTGAATCTGAACGGTTGTGTCGTATCCAGACCTCGGTATGAGGAAGGGCTGTCCATACAGTTCACCACGGAAGATGGGGGGGGGGGGGGGCATTGGCTACCCCTTAAGCGGGACCCCGGAGCGGGACTGCACTACTTGTAGCTTCTTGCGCCCTCTATACAGCCAACAATGCCTAATCGGTGACCATTGGTCCCCCATGATTCCCTTTTTCTCATGTTAATTGAGAGCTGATTTGATGAGATAACCACCTGTCAGTGATCACACAGGGAGGTCTAATCCCTCCTAGCCAAACTAGTGCATACAGCCCTTAAAGAAAAGTTGAATGCCTCTGTTTTACTATTGGCCAGTAAGTTTTGTTATTTGTGTGAATGTCTTTATATACTTCGTGCATTTATGTGAGTAATTTTAACATCACCGCCTTCTCGAATCTGATTGGCGGAAGGTTTATAGACTGCCATCAACTAATAAATCAACTATTGGTCTCATGTTTAAGTACACATTATAGGAGTTTCTTTTTTATGAACATCATCGCGCTTTGGAATAGGAATTAGTTTAGCACCCTTTTCAAAACATTGATTTCTTCATTCCACAAATTGTGAATAGGCAGATTACTGATCACTATCATCTTCTTACATTTATGAAGTTCTTCTTTTAAAGAGGTATTTGTGGTTATAATTCTGGATATTTTAGACTGATGTATGTCTTGTTGCGGGTTCGTATTCCTTGGAAGATCAAATATATATATTTACGTCGTGCATCTTCAATATATTAAAATGGACGTGTTCGAAAGCGCTGTACAAACATGTTACAGAAGATATTGAGACAGTGCTAGGTGTGAAGAAATCTGGATAGTCTATTCCACACCTTATAAGATGCAGTTTTGAATGCTTTAACACGAAGTGTTGGAAGCATTTTGGGAGACGGAGGGTTTAGCGTGATGCCTTGAGAGGAGCGATACGGAGTACCTGGATGGATGCCTAGTGGTTATGATAAGTTTAGATAGGTAGGGAGGAGCGAGACCATGGATGCATTTGAAGGTGCGAAGAAGTATTATGTCGTCGATCCGGGACCTGATGGGTATCCAAGTTTAGTTGACGAAGGATAGGTTTCATGTGACAGAACTTGAACCTGCATGTGGCAAGTTTGGCGGTAGCATGATAATTGGTGGAGTTCGGTGATTGATGAAGTGATGGACTGCGGGGGTGAAGTTCTTCTTCGGGTGAATGCAACGTTCGCTTGACTGAGGATGTTGTATGTTACCCCTCTGATATTTGGGAGTCTGCCAATCGTTGTCGTTCTTCCGCTTTTCCTGGCGTTGTCGTTCCTAGTAAAAGTGCTAGTCGCATGGATTTCTGGGATTATTTGGGTTTGGTTGCTGAGTGTCTGATCCTCTTCGTTGCTGCTGGAAATCGTGCCTTTCTCGGTTGTATTTGCGACTGGCAGAAAAACAACGATTGGCAGACTTCCAAATATCACAGTTATGAAGGTCAGAATGTAAAACATATTTTGTTGTATATACAGACCATGTTGAGACAGCGAGCAGGGTTGTTTAAAGAGGAAGTGCAACCTGTTATTAAGTTGGTTTGAATACAATCAGAAAAATGATAAGAATAGGTCAGTGAAAGTTTGAGCGAATTCCGGTTGAAAATAAGAAAGTTGTGAATTTAGGAAGTTACGATCAATCAAACACAAATTGGCAACTATGTGACGTATTTTGCACAGGTGCGTCGCTAGACCTTTTTCAGTTTGGGGGGGGGGGTGGGAGGTAGAGGCCACCAATTTTCGACAAAACTAGCTACCAATTACCGAAAAATATGTCAATTAGCGGTCGTCTTTTTCCGAAAATTTCAGCGCATTTGAGCGTATAGTTGGACTCTGCCAAAAATCTAGAAGAAAAATAATGTGTACACTGGGTATGAGTGAGCTCTATTCGCTATTATGTGGCGGGGGCGGGGGAGGCACATTGGTTGCATATTTTCAGGTGAACGTTACATCTCCTTCCCCATTGACGATTTTGTCATTTTTTTATATTTTTTTGTAATTTACGGCAAAATCTCCTTTTCCTTGAAAATCCGTTTACCCCGAATTTGTAAGGTCTGTCTGACACTTTATCTCAACTGAAATTTGTGTAAGTTTTGTTTCTGTGCTCTGTTATGTCCAGCCATACTACATCTTTCTGAAAGAGTTTGGTGCTGATCAGCTAGATACGGGCAAAGTGACCCGACGGGTGTCTGTTTGGGGGAGGCTGACAACATTTATGTCAATGGGTTAGATGTTCCAAGTAACTTCGAATGGGGTGGCTATTTCGATTGGGACAGGCTCCTGACATATTTGTCTGTTTTTCTTCATCTGACGCATCTACTGGTAGTTTCATTGGTGAATATTTGTTCGTTTTTTCTTTCCTTTTCTTTTTTATCAACACGTTCCTCCCAAACATCAATGATTTATGATGACATAATGATACTAAGTGGGTTATTGATCGTGATATACGCGGGTATGCAGGCTCAGGACAGTCACATGTTTAGACCGCCAACAAATTGAATGAGATCACTTCGACTTCCGTGCTCTAAAATTTGAAGACTTAATTCCAAAAGGGGCTAAATCAATTTTTGTAACTTCGAAGAAAAAAGAAATCGTTTACCAGATTTTGTGCAGGCGTCTTTGGAAAAGAAATATTAGAAGGTGCATTTTTTCATAATTGCTCCCACAAATTTAGATGAATAATTTTGTTGAAAGGCGGGTACTTACGTGAACAATGTTCTGATATCAATAACTCAATTTTCATCAAAAGTGGATTTTAGCTTCTTTTGGAATTAAGCTCTTCAAATTGCTCTCCAGTCTTTCTGAGACTTCATTGCAGTTGAAGAACATAATCCAAGGCAAGCTAGAGTCATTCGGACTGGTTTGGAGTTCATTTTCAGTTCATTGCGATGTTTCAAATCAAACATTTTTTTTGTAAAGCATACAAGATGATAATATAAGGTAATTTGCGTTAGTTTGAAGATCAAAACATGTAGATCACATGATTCGTTGTTTGAAGATCAAAACATGTAGATCACAAGTCGTGGTTCGTTGTTCGAGTCTCATTGTCATTTGTATCATTATGAAATAATATGATTGTAATGATTATTAAGTAATGCATTTATTGTATGATAATTCCAATAATACTAACTCCACGGACGCTTCCATCGCCCTTCATATAGTTATACATGTAAACATTTGCTTTAATCTAAATAAAAGCCTACAATTCAACAATTAAAGGCTTTCGGGGGAAGCAACAGCAACCTTAACAAATTGTAATTTTTGTTTGATTAATTGCAGAAATTGTTGAATATACGAATATCAAAAACCTGTCCCAGACAGTGAAATATCGTCGGTGTGAAAATCGTTAACGATATTAGCATGATATCTAATCCCCAAGGCATGCATGCAAAGCCATAGCAAACGCTTGAAAATGAAAGATGTTTTAAATTTCAAATCTTCGACAGATGGGAGTATTTCTTTCACCATGGCCATTTATCTTTATCGAATCAGGTGATTGAAATCATAACAAGACGTGACGTATTTGTTTTTGTTTCCATGTTGTATGCTCATTTCTGCCATCAGCCCCCTTCAGGGGCATGAAAATGATATATTGGATCCGATCCGGCGCTGGTTGCCTAAACGGGGTGTGTCGTCTGTGTTGGTATTACCATACATATTGCTAAATTCCTTTTTTTGTTGTAAATAAAAGATTTATTCTGTGTAAGATAATGTCATACGAATGACGACCGTTTTGACTGATATACGTTGTAAAGCGAGCCATACCTCACATGCTTCCACTCATTATGTACTCATGCTGATTATAGTGATTTTATTGTAGAGGTGTCGTAGACGAGTGGATTAATCACCCGACTAAAAATACAAAGGTCGTGGATTCGGGCTCCGGTATGGCTCTTATTGTTCTTGTTATTTTGTATATATATTGCTCCTATCCAACCAATAGGAATATATTATGCTATCATCAGAAGCAAAACAAATTGCGACAACTTTTGTACGCACAATTTTGTATTATATAAATCATGGTTAAAAATGGCAGGCTTTATTTTGAACAGTTAAACCTCCAAAAAGAAAAAAAACACAAAAAGCACAAAAGCGTTTGCTCTCCTGAGTAAACGGGGATGTCATGTATCTATACTCAGGATAATACTATGTTCAATATCAATGTCATTAATGTCACATACTCAGAAGATAGATTATGAGGGGGGAGGGGGGTCTACAGCGAGGTATCCAGGAATTTACCAAAGTTGGGCGGACCCTTCCCCGAATAGGGGGTGGATTATATCTGGGAGGCCCTGGATAAAGTTGACATATAATTTTATGGTAGGTTGTATTTTTGTGTTAGCCTTCAAACGGGATTGAGAGTTGGGGGCGTATGCAGCTCCACCCTTCTTGTTCCTCCTCTATAGCTACTTCTCTTTCTTCTCCTCGTCCTCCTCTTCTTCATCTACTTCTTCTTCTTTTTCTCCTTAGGAGAGTTTGGCCACCCAGGTGTGAATTGGGCAAACATGGCGAATACCGCTTTTTTTTTTTTTTTTGCTGGACAAGCTCAAAACAGAAGAAAATATGCTGTTGTGACAAAATGCTTTGATCAAATGAACCCGATCTGCCCATACTTAGTAAAGAAGGTTATGAGTATAATATTAAACGATCGCCAACACTTTCCAAAAATCAACCAAAAGCAATCTTAAAGGGGGTGTAGCATGACGAGACTTTAATACGTGTCTTTCCCGTGGCCTGACTCGGGGCCAATCGGTTATAAAGGACGACGCGACCGCAGTATTCACGTGCGTGCAACATACGCGAAACTGAAGCGTTAGCAGAACTTCGGTCTGTTTCGCGATCGCTTAAAGTAGACACACGAAGAATCAAAAGTGTTTTGAATTGATGCTAAACTCATATCATTGCGAAGGGGAAGCCTTACTGATCAAATACAACATCTCTCCTCTTCAAAATATGTTTGGGGCCCGCAGTAATCAACTCTCAAAAATGTTAGTTTCGAGATCCAGATTTTCTGCCTTCAGCGGTCCTTTGTATAGCGTCAATATTTGTGACGTCACACACGGGACACGGCTGGCTAGCTGCAGACTAAAACACGCGCGACTCCGGTAGGCGGCCGGTACTGAGCTGTATGTCCAGTGTGTGACGTCACTATTCAGAGCTCGCTACTCTCCTATGTTTGGCTTACGTTCAGGGGCGTTCGGGGTCTAAGAAGGGTCTTGAAAAATTGCATTTTACGCCTTTCCATGATAATATCTATATGATTTCTCAGCAAATTATTCGTGTTTTTCAAGAGAAAATCTTTCCATCCATATGTAATTTGTTCTAATTATCAGTTGTAGTGAATTTTTCTTTGTGTAGCTCCTTTAATCAAGTCAATTTGTTACGTGCAGTTGTCCGAAAGAAGTCGTAGATTGCGTTAACCAGTATTTACCATGCTACACCCCCTTTAATAGCCCTGTGCATCACCTTTTAGAATACGTAAACATGACATTAGCATTGACATATTTCATGATTAATCCGAAAACGATGTCTATATGTAATGCATGACGGTCTTGAAAGTGCCCGTCATTTCTTTCAGAATTTTGAGAGATTGATTAGATCTATTAAGACAGTTGGTTGTGTTTGAGTTTGTTCGTCTGTTTAAAGGCGTCGTTCAACAATGTTAAATCTAAGAAGCATATGGCCCTACGTGTTATCAGTGTCTGTGATATGGTGTAATATTGGAGCCCTACAAAAAATGCACTTCAAAATGATCATGAAGTGCCTCAAAAAAGTAAAATATCTTTGAGTGACCGTTTTTACCATACTCATTTTCCCCAATAGTAGGGTTATAAAAACCGTTAGAAAAACGCAAAATTTGATTCGATTCCCAATCATAAATATCTTTATAATCAGACAGGCGCTCGGCTTGTAAAAGTCATGGGATTCCTGACTGATCTAAAGGTTTATCATTATGATTGCAGCATGAACTCAATCCAAGATTTTGTTTCAGAATCTGAGACAATATTACCGAGTCACTTTAACCTTTGATCACCAGTGCCTGCTGACATCATGCATGATGAATCCTAACTCCCCGTCTCGGGGGCGAGCCAATATTTACCCCCGTTTAACTCTAATAAACCGCCTGCCCCTCAAAGTTTCGCAGAACGCACTTGGAGAAAGGCAGAAAAGCAATTCAAGCTCCAACAACTATTTAGGCCTACGGACCTGGATATTAAAACATGACATTTTCATTATTTGGTGGAGCTTTGGTTAATCAGGGCCGCGCAAAACTAAACATCGTCTGATTCTGTTTTGTATTAGTTCTCCGTTGCATTGAATGCCTGCTATGCCATGTTGGTTTTTATGGATATAAGCATTTACTTGGAATGATATTTTGCAAGGTTCTCATACCGCAATATCTTTTGTTTCTTGGTGTGTGGTTTATGTTCTCGTAATTATGATGTTCTTATTCGCAGAGCTTTGAATGTGAAGGGCCACGCAAAGCTAAACAGTGTTTGATTCTGTTTTGTATAATTAGTTCTTCGTTTCATCGCATGCCTAGCTTCTATACAATGTCGGTTTTTATTGATATAAGCATTTACTTGGAATGATATTATAAAGCAAGGCTCTCATACCGCAATATTTGTTGCTGCTTGGCTTCTGGTCACGTAATTATGACGTCGTTATTCGCACTGAGACGTATCTCATTTTCTTTTGAATTTACTGATGAAATCGAGACAGATGTGCTGGTATAAGTGAGTTGAGGTCGAAATCGTGACATCAACATCTGAATAAAAATTAAAATCCTCAACTGTTTTGATCAAAACCGAATGTTCCACTTTTGCTGGTTGTTGCTTAATCGTTCTTTTGCGAACAGCGTCGATTGGGTATTACTGTTCATTTTCTCTAATGGCTCTGAGAAGCGTATGTATGCATCGGAACATACTTTAATTGGATTCAAAGTTCCAGTAGCACCAAACTATCAACCGGCGGACGAGGAACTTCAACTGTGAAATAGTAAGTTACGTAAGCTATGTGGGGTCTGTTCAGGGTGTGTTGCGTTTGTGCGTGTGAGTGTGCGTGTGCGTGTGCGTGTATACCAGATGTGATTATATTCCAGAGTATCATACTCCAATATTATGAGGATTGATATGTTGGTGCAATTTTGAGCCCTATTTTGTAGACCTTCAACGATATTACATAATATAAATTCAAACTTTAAACATAACTAGACATATAATACTTGTTTGGAACAAGTATAGGTGGGCTGGTCAACTAAAATTTTAGACAAAATAGAGCAAAAATAAGCGCGATACTGCTAAAAAACAATGTCGTGTAGATTAATGATGTGAACGAAATTCACCTTCCATAGGCATAACACGCAACTTAAGAAATTTCTGATATGTGCCCTTTAATCGTAATTTGTACTATGATGACGTCATCAAAATGAAAAATGATGAAAACAACGATTGTAGGAAATTGTCTTAGCTACAACATATCAAAATCGATCAATATTTACAGATATACAATCAATTTTTCATAAATATGCTGACGTCTTAATACGCAAATTCATATTTTGAGTTCCAAGGCCATTAAGATGATGTCACGATACACTTAATGGCCAAATGAGACATAAAATCATTTCTCCGACTCTTACTCTTTTCAAATATGAAAACAAAATTGGGGTCCAGGTGCATCCCAAAGAGATATAATGGATTTTGTATAGGCATGTTTTTGCCCATGTATGTTATATATCACAAGAGCTCGCGCGTACGGACATTTATGCTAAGCGGACGCTCATTCCGTTATTAATAGTCATAAAGAGATAAACATGGTATCAATTTGTTTGTAAAAATATGTGAAATATCATGAAAGAAAAAAAAATGGCGATTCTATGTTGTGTAATGGTGTTACGCGCGAAAACGCGCGCGCATGCACGTGTGCGCGATTTTTTATAAAATGCTTAAAATGACCTAAAACGTAGGCAAACAAAATTTGAGACGATTATGAGCATTTAAAAAAATTGCGCGCGCATTGACACACGGACGTACGCGCACGCGCGCATTTTTGGACATGAAATTGACTGTATTGATATTGACCTTGATCATGATAAATATGAATGAGAAAAGACCTACCGTTATGAAAATATGATCATGAGTAAATGTTCAGAAAATTTCACAAAATGGCGCCTAGATGACGTCATCAGTCAAGGTCAAGGTTGAAAACCTTACCGTGTTTTCTCCATATGCCTTTACATATGTGTGCCAAATTTCAAGGTATTTGATTGAACCATTTTCATCTTGCTAACAAAAAAGTGGGTCAAAATAAGAAAAATAAAGAATAAAGAAAGGCGATTTTAACAAAATTATAAGGTGGTCTGTATTAGATACAGCCCACCTGATTAAATGTTCGTTAAAGGCTTATGACATATTTTGCGTGTCTTCTCAAATCATACGATTTATGAATCTTTGAATTATTTGATACGAACAATTAATGACTGCATTTTCTTTATCACTATCTTGGTATAGCTACGCTTTAAAATCATTTATAGTTTCAAGAGCTCAATCCTATTTTAGAGGAATGTTCTAGTTACCTGGGGAGGGGGGGGGGGTATTACGAAAAGATTGATTCATTCAAAATAATTGAGTTGTGTATATATTGTGTACTCTATATTTTATGTATAGCAATTTTAAATCATTTCTATGATGAACATTGAATGAATACAATAAAGAGTACAAAACAAAAGAGAATAAGGTCCGTCGCCTGCTAATTGAGTCAATGCCTACCCTGGGATTGAGATGACGTTTACAAATGGAAAGTTGGACCTCATACTAACTTCCTTTGCCAAAATCCGGTTTTGAGGGATGGATAAGCATTGGCGTCTAACAACATTTTTCACAGCCAAGAGGCACTGAACATTTTCCGTAATAACATTTAAAATGTTACACAGGTGTCAGGGAAGTGTAAAGCAAGCTCGTGGTTTAACACTGCAAAGGATATAATAAGGACAATGCGAACGCACTCTCTCGTGGTTTCGGAAACTTAAGTTTACTCGAAGTTAAAAGCGGGAGCAATCTTATGGTTAATGCGAAAACTACGCGCAGCGGGGACCCTCATTCGAAGTTAGGCCTATGTGCCGTATTTTTGTAGGTTTGTATATTCTTTTGTTTGTGTTTGTTCAAAGTTGTAATCGATTAGAAGTGGTAATGTAACTTAATTGTCCTCTTTTTTTAATAAATATAGCAACTCTTAATCTTTTCTTTTCTCCCCCCCCCCCCTCTCCTCCCCTCCCCCCTCCCCTCCCCTCATCGTCTCTTTCATTTCCCTGGTTATTCGTCTTTCTTATTTCACATGTGCCTAACATGATGTGTTTACTTTTATAGAGTAGGCTTCATTTGTTCAGTCATGATTGATTATTATTTGAATGTAACATGTCTGTACATGTCTTTGTTTAAACTAAATAGAAAATTAGATTATAAAATGTCACCCATACATGTACTTAATGACTATTAAGTAGATACGCCCTGATATTTGCTAGTCCACCCTGCGTGCTTGTAATATTTAATAGTCATGTTGTTTGCTTAAGAACGAAAATGGGGTTATTCGTCGTTATTCCCTGTATCGTTCTATATGCTCAAGAATCTTTCATGCTCGTTAATTTGAACTTCAATCCATCAAAATAGGTAAATACCTCAGCCATCGTCTTCATCATGCTCCCAGTAAATTGTCCCTCTTTATTTCACCCGTCAGTGCGTATGAATAGCAAGCTAGGTCAATATTTACACGAAACAAATACTACTCAGGCTTTATAGATTAATAACATCGTTCCTTAACGGGCTATAAGACAAAGTTGAAGGGAATTCAAACTTGATTGCAAACTACTCTAGAAGAAAGCAAACAAATCAAGGAAGTATACTGGTGACAGTTTTAATAAAATCGAACAAGGAATTAGAAAGTCATGATTTTGTTTAAGGGTACAATCATTATAGGTTTAGGCTCTTCAAATTGGCCGAATCGGTAATGTCTCTGTGATGAAGTGGCCGAAAACTTGAGTCACTTGAGTGACTCGGGGTTTTGTTCCTTTCTACAGGACCTATATTTATTCAATAATTTATCCATAATGCATTTTGAGTATTGCCCCAACATGAAAAGGAACTTTAATGGGAGGAAAGGATAAATTAACGGTAGTTTTGCTTTGCATTTCACAATATCCTACTTCTCTTTCCTTTTCATTTATCTGGTTGATCAGTAACAGTTTCGATGTTGCCTTAAAAATGTTATAATATAGGTTACATTCAGAATAGGATGTACAACCAAAGTAGGAGACCGTTCGCACCGAAATTCCCACCCCTCGTTTTTTTTAATCATTTACCCAAAAGGCGTCCACCTACAAATCCTTCCGGTCAGAAGGGTACTGACATCACTCTCTGCGTGCGCCCCATATCAATAAGATTTCTGTCATTGAATTAAAGGTAGAAATCAATGGGAGCAAACATGAAAAGCAAACATAGGCCGAATACACAATTAAATACTGAAAACAACCGTGTAGCAGCTTTAACGATAAAATTGAGTTCTGGTCATGCGATTGCATCGTGAAAGAAAAGATGTGGAATCGATGAGAAAAGTTGATCATGTATAGAATTGAAGTATTGGTGTGTACTTTAAGGTTCTGGACTCATCATAATGATAAGATGTTCGGCACAGTCTTGGTATTAAGTAACAAACACTGTACACAGAAAGATATGGGACTACACAAACATGGGACATGAGGCAATTGAAGAGCCACGCTTCTCAGGGAACATTTTTTGTCTGATGTTCTTCCAGACTTGTATGATAACAATAATAACGTTCACAAATTAAGTGTTCACCTCTCCCCAGAACTCAACCTTCTTGTTTCTGGGGGAATTAACGTCCGTTTAGACTTTAGCGTTCAGATGCTCCACAATAATTATAGCCGAGCGGCAATTATTATTCGGCCTTTATTTCGTCCAAGACACATGCTGGGGGAGGGGGGGGGGGGAGGGGGTCGCTCGCTATTCATAAGGACAGCTATTCATAAGGACCATTTTTCATAAGGACCGCTATTCATATTTTGAGAAAGGGTTGATTATTAATAAAGGCCATTATTCATAAGGACCGCTATTCATAATCGAAAAGGAGGATCGCAATTCATAATACAAAATCGGAGTCGTTTTTTCATGGAGGTCCCTATTTATAATACGAGAAGAGGGTCGCTATTCATGAATTCATTCATTCATGAATAGCGATCCAGTTTTTCTTATTATAAAAGCGGTCCTTATGAGTGGTGACCCCTAGGCCTAATATAAATTGTGAATAGCGCCTTTTATTTATGTTCATGAATAGCGGCTCAAATTTCGTCTATATTATGAATAGCGGTCCATACGAGTAATGACCTTCAATGTGAATTATGAATAGCGACCCTCATCTCACGTTATGAATAGCGGTACTTATTCCTTTTTAAATAGTGACCCCTTTTCCGTTTTATGAATAGCGGTCCTACAGGTATGGGAAGTTCCACGCTATGAATAGTGGTCATTATGGATAGTGGTCCTAACATCTAGCGAGGTGACCTCCATGCCGATATTCGACTAAAAAAAATAACACGACGCTGAGCGAAATCGGGTTCAATAAATGAAATTAAAAGATCTTTTAAAGCCTATCTGCACTAATTTGGCTAGGAGGGATTAGACCTGCCTGCCTGGTCACTGACATGTTGTTATCTCATCGAATCAGCTCTCAATTAAGAAAAAGGGAATAATGGGGGACCAACGGCAACGCTTAACAGGCATTGTTTGCAATATAGAGGTTGCAAGTAGTGCAGTCTCGCTTTAATACTTTGTTAAACGTGATTTTAGACCCAGGGGCGGGTGTAATTGAATGAGTAAAATACGAACCATAGGGTTTGGGTGCGGGCGTAATTGGATAAGTTCAGGTTAGGTTTAGGGCTAGGGTTAGGATAAGGTATATATATATACGGTGTCTGGACCAGGGTTAACGTTAGACGTTCGGGGCAAGGGTCACACAGCTTCCCCCCCCCCCCCAACAATTAAGTTGTTTACCCATCATACGCGGCTCCCACCTTTAATTGATTTCAAATTCCAACTCCAGTGAGGCGCATAATTAAACTCCCACATTCTTAGTTTGCTCGGGAGTTTGCTGGCCTTAACTGTTTTTGTTTTTTTGTTGGTTAAATATTTAGATTTCCTTACCTCCCCACACAGCTTCTACTATCCTTGTCTTTTGAACTTTGAACTTGTCTTCTTTGATATACAAAAAAAAAAAAATTCCTCATCAATGACCTTTAACTTATTATTATACCATGATTATTTACGTCACGTATTACGTATAAAAGCTACCAGCAAATGTCAGATCCGTTTCAAGAACATAAATTGTGGTTAGGTGCCATCAAGTTGTCCCCGACTTCCTGTGACCCCAAGGAAAAGGTCATGTGCAGTTTTGCAGAGTTTCGCGTTTTCTGTTTTTAGGCCGTGAGACGAGACACTGAAAACGTCCGAGTTTTTTTTTATTTACGCTGACGTCATTTTCCCCCTTCATGGCCCCACAAAATAAATGTGCGAAATGTAATGAATGAATGCTAATATTCATTGGCGTATCAAGGTGGGGAGGGGGGCTGTTTTAGGTGTTCAACCCCCCCCCCCCCCCCCTGTCAAAAGAGGGGTGTTTTCGAATTTTAAAGACACCCTTTATCTATGCCACCCCCCCCCCTCTTCTGGTTGTTAGGGGTGGATGAAGAGGGAATAAAAGTAGTGTTCACTCCCCCCCCCCCCCCAGTTGAGCTTTAAAAAAAGAATTTACCCCAATTTATTTTCATGTCTCCCAGAAGATAACAATCACCCCAGGCCCCCCTCCCAACACACACACTTCAACAAGTACCTTATAAATCCTATGATTGACCACTTCATTTGAGGCTCCCATGTATAATTTTGTAAGGGTTAGCCAAGTCCACATTAAAGAAAAAGTTAACGACACATACTCTTTTTGTATGAAAGCAAAAACCATAGAAAAAAAATGGTGAAAGTTTGAATGAAACCGGACCCCCAGCCCTCCCCCCCCCCCCCCAAAAAAAAGACTTCCTTATTATGTGTCAAAATTTATTTTAAATTGTATTATTCTGTTTCTCCTATATTTGTTCTGCTTTCATACAAAATAACTTCTTACAAGAGTAGGATTGCCATTTTCACTTATAAAAAAGTACACACACCCATGCACCCATGTTGCACAAACATACACCTTCAAAAGAATGTTTCTGTCTTTGCTTGAACCAGACTTGTTCTAACTGAAAATCACTAAAACACAATTACTATATTGTGTTTTAATCACACCAGCTTGTTTACACTTTCCACATCTATAGGAATTGCATCACTGGAAATAATTAAAGAGTCATTCGTTCATGTTAAACAATATTTATTACATTACGTACATATTACTGTACGTGTATACATTATGAAACATCGTCAATATGAACAAAAATAGGTATTGAGATCATATGCATATACTGTACATGTAAATCTATATGTGCACAGAAATAATTGGTTGCAGTTCCAATTAGGAGGAAAAGAGATTTTCTACATGTCACAATAGGATAATTTGCACATGAAAACAAAACACTCGATTGTAACTCTGTAACAATTCATTGCTTGATATCATTTACTAAACAACATGATACAGTTAAAACTGTCTATAGCGACTGCCCAAGGGAAACACAACAAGTGGTCTTTGTAGACAGGTTCCTTTAGTACATGTTTCAATGAGAAACCATTTTCAAGGGAAACAAAAAATGTGGTCTTTGTAGACAGGTGGTCACTAAAGCAGGTTTGACTGTATTTACTTATTACTCTACACTCTTTGGTCATCCTTGATTCCCAGATTTTCACCAAATGATAACGGGCCCCTCCTCTGTCCTCCATAATGTGTTGCTAGGTTGGGCAATGGGGGTGGCAAGGATCGTTCTCGCTTCTCCATAGTTCATGTACCTGTAGATCGAGGGCAAGCGTCGGCATTGTCTTCATCTGACCTCTGCACGAGGACGCCATTTGTTCTGTGCGTGGTCTCCTTTGCCCGAGAGCGTCTCCTCGGCAAAGTCAATGTTATCTGACAAAATATAGTAAATTTCATCTTATGAATGTTACGTGGAACAAGTGATGATTTCTTAAGCAGGACTGCACTACTTGTAGCTACTTGCGCCCTCTATATAGCAAACAATACCTAAGCGGTACCTGTTGATCCCACATGGTCCCCTTTTCTTATGTTAATTGAGAGCTGATTTGATGAGTTAACCACCTGTCAGTGACCACGCAGGGAGGTCTAATCCCTCCTGGCCAAACTAGTGCAGATGGGCTTTAATCTCGCTCTCAGCTAGAGCTGTGTCATGTTCTAGGACTGACCTGTGTGATGTTGTGTGTCCAAAGCCATTGAGTAGATTGATGAGTTTTGGAGAGCCAGTGGTGTGTCGTACTGTCATCGCTAGGGAAGACAGTTATGGTAGGTGATTCCTTCCTTGTGTTGTACTATGTGAAGCACGGATGATATCTTGTGCCAAGGACAGAATCCGCCTGTTAAAGTGGTCCAGCACATTAACTCGCCTGTCTCCAACTGGCTCATTTGAGGCTCCGATCATCCATGCTATGAAGTTATATATCCTAACTGGTACTATGTCCCTACAAGTAGCAGCATCGAGAGACCCATCCCTTCCGGTCGGTGGCCATGTTTGGGACGCATCAACAGCCATGCACTCCTCCCTCAGGTTGCGGGCGGTGAAATACATATCCCGTGGTTTATTCGATGATGGAGATGCGATTAAATTCCTCTCATCATCGGTGCTCATATCTTCACTTTCACTTGAGGTGAATATCTCTTGCACTTTTAAAGAGTCTTTGATATCCGGTACTGGGATCGTCTGAACATGGACCATGGTCTGAACCATCACCAGCTCACTCTCCAGGCTGAGATATGGTTTGACAAACTGCAGTTGAGGGTACGACTTTTGCAACCTCTTCTTAAGAGTGTCTGGTCTGTAGGAAGAAGCATCCAATCCCTGATTTTTCTGTACACACTTAACAAACATCACTGATAATGTTGTCATTCGAAGGATTTCTTTCTTGTCAATTATCCTCCCATCAATAACATCTCTACAAAAGACTTCGTAACTAATGCGATATGCAGCTTCTCCTGGGTTTTCCTCCTCTCTGGGTCTTTTTCTGAAGATTCTAGTTGCTTCCCTGTAACAGGTGCCATGGTAGTGGGCCTTAGATGCAACTAAGTCTTTGCCCTGGATCTGGAGAAATAATGCTCGATTACCTACAGTTTAAAGGAGAAAACGGTGAAAAGAAGAGAGGGGAAACAAAAATGAAAAATACACCAAAAATAAGTAACGGATAAAAATACATATTAACTTTCACCCCACATCTTTCCAAAGCTGTTAATAATGTCACACTTTGATTTTATTCCAAACTATATTGAAATCAACAAGCACAATGACAACTTCATCTAGCTAACATCTTAATTGTTCTTTCTCATAAAAGCAGTTATGAAACAAAATATGAAGTTGGCAGAAAAGCCAGACATAAATGCACGTATTCAGTTCAAATTATTGAATACAAAAAGTTTCAGACTGATTTGCCATACCAAATCTAGCCAAATTGTGCTATGCAATGGATGTGAAATTCTTTTTGCTGTAATTGCAAAAATGGTTGAGAAAATAATTGCATTTATAGAGTCAATGCGACAGATCTTTATTTCAATTGCTCTTTTACAAAGTAAAACTTATGAATCAATGGTGCAAATATAGACAGAAAACTAGGAAAGTGTGGAATTATACTAGTCATTACAAATCATATGTAAACACATTCAAAGCTTAAAGAAAATAACTTATGAACTATCTAACGTGGCACCGAATTTGTTTGCAGTCATCTAACATTACATTAGAAAAAATATGTGGAAGTACTATTAGAATCGCTTTTAAGTTTTTATTAAATGAAGAAATTTGTCAAAAAAAATTACCAGTCATCTTTGCTGCCTTCTTTAATAAACTGCTGGCTTCCAACTTCTGACAGGCGACAAGTCTCTCTCTCATCCTCTTGCCTGAAAGCCTTTCCCGGTAATATCGGTTTGAGCGGCATAGGCAGCATTCCCTTGGGGATTGCTCCTTCTTAGAGAACTCTGGCACCTGGTGGAGACGCTTTGCTGGTGGTTCTTCCGAGGACTCTTGTTGGTCACCTATGAATTATATGGGGAAAAATAAAGGGAAAACATAATTAAGAGTTTTACCAAAAATAAATGCCTGGCTAACATTTTTTTTAAAGCTGGTCTCAAGATGTAAATAAGCATATCTCATTATGTCATCTGATTGATACACGTCTGTAAAAAAAAAAAAAAAGTATATCGTCACTCACTTTTAACATGTAGCTTGCCTAGTCTACATCATGTACAACATAATGGTTAATTGGTCATGTAGGCCGTAGGCCTACATGTAGTCGTAGATAAGTTCAACTTCACCATAAATAGAAAAGCCCTTGTCCTGAATTAAACTTCTTCAAGTTTTCACATAAATTACAGTCATATATTCCAGAAGTTGAACAGCCAAAGGCCTTCATGACTAAGCCCTAAATAGTAGTAATACATTATTATTAACAGGCAATTGAGACGCCGTGCGCGTGCCACTGCACTGCAATACACTGCCAGTTGGAAGAGGCCTAACTCCAGAGTCCAGGAAGCTCCGTTGCCCTGGTTTTCGGCGGCGGAGCTCCCTGGAGTTAGGAGAGGCCGAGGCCCAGCTCAGCTCCGAGCCTGCGCCCAAAATTAGTTTTCGAGATAAATTCTATATCAAACTGAAAATACATAGCCATCTAGTTGCTTACCTTCTTCATCTTGAATGGAAGTTTGGGCAGAAATAGAGGCTTGCTGCTGTTGTTGCAATCTTTCGGCCGATGTCAGCCTCGAAACATCGGTGAATCGCTGGTAGCATTTGCGGTGGTAGCCATATCGCAACTTGATGTCATTAAATTTTTTCAGAGTCTGGTTTTCACCTAAATCAAGAGCTGACCAAATCTTTTTAGCCTTATCTGAATAACCGCTAGATAGACGTTTCCATCTCTCGGCACATTCTCGAAATTTTACCCAAGAACAGAGGGAAAATGCCGTCAAATTTGACTGCCGGGGCAGAAAAAAATGACGCTGCCGGGTAGCACAGACTACATGCATGCAACACTTCATTTTGACCGTACCATGTACCAGTACCAGCGATGGGCATGCATGGGGGATTCGAAAGCAAGCAACCGCGCGCGTGCTGTGCAGGTGTACTGGTTTATGGGGCGCCAAGTGTACCCTAGTTTTTCGGTATAAAATCACCTTATTTTGTTACAAAGTACAGTTTTTGGTGTATTCTGTGACAAAATGAGGTGATTTTATAACGAAAAAACAGGGTAACACTAATTGGCGTCCCAAGGCACCAAGTACTGTGGTTTTTTCGGAAAAGGTCATTTTGTAACAAAATTAATTTGGTACAAATCGTTTTGTAACACAATTTAATTCGGTACGAATTTTGTAACAAAAGGAATTCGGTAAACAAAAATATAAAAAAATGAATTAGATACAAATCATTTTGTAACAAAATATATTTTATAAAATAATCATTCGCAGACACCCGCATTTCCTTCAAACTGAGAAGGCGGGTTAAACAAATTGATTTATCATAATTTCGAGTCATCACACAACTACTTCCCGCCAAAATCGAGAAAAAGTAAAATCAATATCATTGGCCTCGGCCAGGTCCCTCGGTCTAAGTGCGTGTGTCAGATTTTAAGATTGTGAGATCCCAGTGCAAAAAAATGTTATCTTATTTTTAAAAAATTCTAAAAAAAAAAGCCCTGATGAATATTAAGCACAATCTAATGAAGAAAGACTGAAAGTTCTTTTTAAAGTTTTTTTTAGGGATAATTATAGAAAAGGGGGCTTTAAGTCTCATTGAATTAGGGTCGCATGTTATTGAGGAAGGAAAAGTAGGTAGGCCTACTTATCAAAAGGGAAAAGAACAGTTAGAAAATAAAAGGTGCTCGTGTCAAAGTAAAAAGGGCAATGGAGACACTCAACAGAGATGAAAAAGTCACATGCGAGAATGGAAATGGGTAATCTGCTGATCGAAGGAAAAGGGCACCTATCAGATGTTAATAGGGGCATTTATCAGATGTAAAAAGGGGCATTTTGAAGAGCGGGAGTGGCTCATATAAAAAAAGGAAAAGAGGCACTAATCCGAAGGAAAAAATTGTACTTATTAGAACGGAAAAGGGACACCTATCAAAATAAAAGGGACACTTCTCAGAGGAGAAAAGTGGCATTCAAGAAAATGGGAAGGGGGTTCTTGTTACGAAGAAAAAAGTGCACTTATTAAAAAGGAAAAGGGGCACGAGTCAAAGTAAAAAAGCGGGAAAATATCAAAGGTGAAAAGGGGATTTTCTCGCACCTGAAAAGAGGCACTCATCAGAGATGAAAATAGAGGGAAAGGACAGTTATTAGAAAAGATAAGGGGCACTTGTCCTATGTAAAAAGGGGCTCTTTGGGGGCACCATGTAATTCTAGCTTCAAATATGATTCTTATCACATTGATGATACCAAAACCTCATGATCATACCCCTATTATTTTGTTATGTTTGTGGTACATAAAAATCCTTTTCACCTGCATCCAATAATAGTAGTAGTGGTGTTTATTTTACCTGACTGCTAAGAAAGCATAACTTACTACTTGTTAGTAAGCACACGGCCGACGGCTTTAGGTCCTCTCCGATGGACCTGGTAATGAGGATTACTGCCTTACCAAAGGACACTAGCGCATTGACTTGGTTTCGAACCCGGGTCGCCGGATTACGAGACCACTGCTCTAAAAGGTTACCTTTCACACTCCTTTATCGCCATTCTTTTTTCTTCTTTCCAGAGACGACGCTGTTTTGGCGATTTAGAGTATCAGGATGGAGTTGGATGATGTTTTGCACGAGCTTAAAGACTGGGGTAAATACCAGACTCTGGCTTTCATTCTCATCACTGTATCAGGGACATGGTTCCCTGCTTGGCAGATATTCTCAGGGGTAAGCAGTAAATGGTGGGGGTACATGTGGTGTTGGTGGTGGTGGTGGTGGTGGTGACTGTGGTGGTGATAGTGGTGACACCGTGACGGTGGTAATGCAGTGACGTTGGTGACGGTACTGTTGGTGACGAAGTTGGTACGTGGTGATGATGGTAGTGATGGTGTTAGTGATGGGGTGCTGGTGGTGATTGTGGTGATGATCTTATTGGTGGTGATGGTGGTGTTGGCACGGTGATGGTGGTAGTGATGGATCGAAGCGTTGATGATTGTGATGGTAGAGATGGTGGTGGTGTGGTGGGTATGGTAGTGGTGATGGGGTTTGTGGCGATGGTTATAGTGTTGGGGGGTTATTATGGTGATAATTGATGTTGTGGTGATGATGATGGTGATCAGGGGAGAATCCTGCATTCTGGATTAAAGACGGGTAGAACTCTGGAATTACCCCTGGCAAGAACAAAAGGAAGAAATAAAAGTAAACAGATGTTTACACTGTTAGATGCATGCAAAAACGTATGAACACTCCCCCCCCCCCCCTAATGTATTTTTTGTAAGTGACCCTAAAAAACTAACTTGCTTCGAGTATAACAGTTTTTAATGATTTGTTCAATGGCCGTTTGCCCCCCCCCCCCCCCCCCCATAACTTGGTGATTATGATAATCAAAATAAGTAAACGACTGGATTGCAAGAACTTCCAATGAAAAAAATGGTCGAATTTGAATTAGGGTAATTTCTTGGTACTGTTTCATCAAAAGATTAGCATGGCTATTCAAACCTCTTAGGTTAATTTGTCGAAAATCTTTGTGGATGTGTGTTAGTTCAAACAAATTTTTCTTTCAGTTATATTCGGGATGCTGATGTCTCTCAACTAACGTTCTGTAGCATTCAGTGACAACTTATGTGCATTTTACACTACATGACATTAACGGTATGTTCATTCACAAGTTGGTCTCTGTTTCTGTACTTTCTTGCCGGAAACCCCAGGCATTTACTTTGGCCACGCCGGAGTACTACCACTGCAACCCTGCACCAAACACCTTTCCCAACCAGTCGCTTGTGTTGCAGAACGAGACCGATGATGGCGCTGTAAGATTCGGCGTCGAGAGCTACGAGAACTGCCTGATGTATGACGTCAAAGAGGGGGAGATGATAACGGATCAGACACAGATAGTTGGATGTCAGAATGGATGGGAATATTACACCATCTACCCCGAGGAGTCAACGGCAGTTATCGAGGTATCAGTTCGTAAATTATAATAATGATGATGATGATGGTGATAATAATAGCAACAGCAACAACAAAACAAAAATAACAATAATGATAATAACCATAATTGTAATGATAGTAATCATAATAGAAATAATAAAAACAATTATAGTTTAATAATAACAACAATAATAATAGTAAAAATAATAATAATAACACTAATAATAATAATAATAATAACAATATAATAACTGTTTCATATAAAGCGATTAACCATTAACCGACCCAAGTGCTTACGATTCGTTCACTGCATTATCTTGGGATGATGCACTTAATATTGCACACTCTCCACTCCCGGGGGGGGGGGGGGGGGCAGTCCAGTCAGTAGCCCGTTTGCGAGCAAGCTATCCTATTACAATGACGTTCGCATCCTGCCGGGTACCCATGTAATATTTGGGTGGAGAGGAGCAATGTAGATAAAATGCCTTGGATCGAAGCAACGACCATAGCATCTCCAAGACAAGCCGACTACAACAACTCTAAAGCCCGATGAACGAGAGCACTTAATCCAATTCCAAAATCTACGTCAACTGACCAGCTGAATGTCATTAACATTATGTAATTAAATTCAATACATATACACGTCTTAGTGACGATTGATTGTGTTTCAATTATCAGAATGCGAGTTGCCTAAGTAGGACAAACATAGATTGCCCTACTACCTGACTAACATCACGTAATGTATGCAACTTTCATTCTAAATATTTGACTTTTAATTTTCGATTCGATTCAATCAAATTAAATATTCGATTGTAATTCAGTTGTTCTAAGTTTCCCTACGGTTTCTTTTTTGTTTTTCTTCTGCTTGAATGTCTTCAACAGATGAACCTCGTTTGCGATCGAGACATCTGGCCCTCAACGGCACAATCCGTTTACTTTGCAGGGGTGATGGTAGGGGCTTTCAGTGCGGGACAGCTGTCGGATATATATGGACGAAAAACCGTTTTGATCGTTTCCTTCATCGGGGAAGGAATATGTGGACTGGTTGTCGCTTTCCTCTACAACTACTACGCTTTTGTCTCCGTCTGGTTTCTTGTGGGTATGTTTGAAAATGTAAGTATATAAAGGGTTAGTTTCAGAATGAGATTTTGAGTGTGTCACGCAAGGTTCATGAAGTAATTTTGACCCCTCACGTGTTTTTTTTAACTTCCACTTCAGAATACAAATATCACAGCAGCTTAGATTTTAATGGTATCTTGCTATTTATCGACCAAATTCAATGATATCTAATGACATTTTTGAGGAGGGGGAGGGCCTAACAAAAAGTGTAAATAATTTATGTTAAAAGAAAATAAACTAACCATGTACAACTCATTGAATATCAAATGCTGTTTCCCTAGAGTAATAGAGGAACATGAACAATTCAGTTTTATCCGGGGACGGGCCTAATTGCCCCTCCCGTACTTCGAAATTGGGTGATGCGCACTCGCCAGTTTCCCCATCAGAGAAAGGCGTTTCTTGTTTGATTAAAGCCACACTGCACTACTTGTTGACCTCGCTGGCTAGCTAGTTGGTCTAATCCTGGCTGGCTGAACTAGTACAGCCGGCCTTTAAGTTCCTACTCTTCTCTCATTTGGCAAATAAATCAGCTCAGCTTCTCAAGTGATCCAATAATAATAATAATGATAATTTTGTTTACCAAGGGAAGCCTCTACATCATCAACACTGTTCTTCATGAGGGCGCGCTGCAATTATTATTACCCCAGCAAAAGCCATGGGTTTACACCTGGGTCGAGAGTGGCAAACGTGGATTAATGTCTTGCTAACTGACGTTAAAAAAATATTTTGAAAAAATATATTTAAAAAAAAAAAATCAAAGAATTAGATATAGAGAGTTTATTGACATTCTCCGCTCTTTCTCGACCAGGGTATCAACATCGTCGAGTACGTGCTCGTCGTGGAGATGTTCACACCCAAGAAGCGCACCCTGGCAGCGTGCATTAACAATATCTCATGGGGGTTGGGCGTCACCCTCCTCGCTCCTATCGCGTGGCTCCTAAAAGACTGGCGCTGGATGCAGATTGCCATCTCCATACCATGCTTTCTGGCAATATTCTACTACTGGTAAGGTCCATTATTTTTTATTCTTTTTTTTATTTTTTTTTATTTTGTTTATATTTGTATATTCTTTTAAAAAAATCATGAGAATAACATATTTACAAGATTAGAAAAAAGTGGATACAAAAATTAAAAAATAAAGGAGGGTGTATATACAGAAATACAAGGCAGCAAAGCCAGCAATATGTTTACAGGTATATAGGCACTATTTTGTTCAGTTACATGTTGGTTTTAGAAACATAATTCCGAAGGTTAATTGATCCGAAAGTTCATAATCTGAATTATCAACTTTTTTCCAAAGTCTCATTGTTTAGATAGTTTCGATTTTCTGAATGTGCATAAATACGAAGGCTCCTTACTCCGAAGATTCGAAATTGAGTAAATTAATATCAAATCTAGAAATGAAATAGCATCGTATTTCATTTTAAGGGAATTTTTACGAAACTACGAACCTTCGGGAAATGAAATTCATTTCACTTTTGGAGCAATAGTATTCTGATTAAAAAAACAAACTAATCTTCAGTAAAACAAATCCTTGAAATAACAAACCTTTGGAGTATTAAATGCAACATAATAATTCATTCATACCCCATGTCATTTTTGGAATCATAAACCTTGTCCGTCGCTTGAGCCTTCTGACAAAATAATTGAGCGTTAATTGGCCACGATTCTCACAAGACCGACAATAATAATATACAATATGGGGGTGTTTCACAAAGACTAAGATCGACTAAGTTGGACTTAACTATGGCAGTTCGTTCATGCCAATAGTTCCTCTAACCATTCCTGGCATTGGTTTCTCAAGGGACGTATAAATTGAGGTCACAAGTCTACATAATGTTCATTATTTGAGGGAAAAATTCTTATCTAAAGATCATAATTAAGAGACAAATAGTGAGAGCAACCAGTGGCATGAGCAGCCTGCCATAGTTAAGTACAACTTCAAGTCGATCTTAGTCTTTGTGAAAGTAGAAATAAAATGCATCGATGTATACTGTCTTATTCATTTATTCCATTTCATTTTGTGTAGGTTAATCCACGAGTCGGTGCGCTGGCTTCTGTCTCGGGGTCGTACCAGCGATGCGCAAAAAGTCGTCGAGAAAATAGCGAAATTTAACAACCTCGGTCATGTCCCCGTCTTGACCAACTCAGACGATGACCTCGCCATGAAAAAGGAAACTTACAAGAAGAAGTCGACGGAAGGGATGTCCAACGGGGAATCGGAGAAAGGCGACGCCGAGATGGCGGTTAATCACGTGAAGAAGTCGACGTCGACATCGTCGCTGACCACGGTGTTCGGTCTGTTCAGAAAGAAAAGGCTGTTTTTAAACTCAGTCAATATGTTCTGTCAATGGTAAATCTTATTATTTCTCACATTTGCTGGTTTGTGTGGGGTTTTTTTTCTGGACGGGGGGGGGGGGTCGTGTCATTTATGACTTAAGCTCGAATGATTCAGAATAAGAACTGTGTTAAAAAAGCCCTTCGGGGGATAATTATGTGATAATAATTCTTTAGAAATTTTAAAGATGACGAGGAAAGCTAATTAACCAAGGCGGTACATTCACTCTCTCCAAAACATAGTGTCCCCCCCCCCCCCCCTCTTTGTCATGATATAAAAGATATCAATCAATAAAAAATTAAAAAGTTCACCTTTTTTAGGCACCGCCATCAATCAATGGGACTTCTTTTTAGGCATTAATTGATATAGATGTTCTTTCTCTACTCCGCACTTTCTAACCTTTCTATCTCATTCTCTTTTCCTTTACCCGTCCTCCTCCCCTCCCCCTTCCAAACAGGTTGATGTGTAGCCTGGTGTACTATGGATTGTCTCTGAACAGCAGTGAGCTTGCCGGTGATAAATACCTCAATTTTTTCCTCCTCGGTCTTGTCGAGATCCCAGCATACACTCTCATTATGTATACACTGGTCAAGTAAGTTCATTAAATGTATATACCAGTTTTGGAAACGCCCCCCCCCCCCCCTCAAAACAAAAAAATGGAAGCTCTTATTACCAATCATGTGAAAGAATATGTTTTGACTAATACGTGATGATACAAATTTTGCCGGGAAACCGCCTGCTAATTTATATATTTGGTCAATTATTATATCTATCCAGTCCGAATAGATATAATAATGTATCGCGTGGTCCCATGTACATTTTTCTGTGTACAGTGCTTGTAACTTTACCAAGACTGGGCCAAATTTCTTATCATTTTGATGATTCCAGAACCTTGCAGTTCACACCAATACTTATATGCTAGATGATCAACCTTTTCTGATCGATTCCCCAACGTTTCTTCCACAATGCAAACGCATGACCAGAACTGGTCTATACCTATAAACAAAGAGAAAGATGAGTTCTGGGAAAGGTAAAAAAAGAAAGGAAAACTATTATTTTCATGTTAGTGATTTGATTTGATTTGATCTGATGTTTATTTATTCCATAAACATCAACATAGTATGTAGGAATATCATAGGGGAAATGTCCCCTGAAAGAATGGTTCTTCAAATGCCCTCATATTCGAAATATGACAAGAAATAGATTAAGTGTTTGGACCAAGGATTTATGACAGATTTTTTATGCAGTCCCATATACGCATATCTGTGGGCAGTGCATATGGAATCTAGCAAGATGAAGGCTTTTTTTGTGTGTGCATTTGAATGATTCCAAAACCTCACGTCAGAACCTTTTTCTAATCCTTTCCGGACAGTCTCTTTCACAAAGCGCTCGCTTGACCAGGGCCCCATTTCACAAAACTTGTCATCAATGACAAATCACAGTTTTTGATAAAAGTTAGTGAGATCCTTGCTTCTGATTGGTTATCAGCAGATTTGTCCCTAAATTTTGTCGCTATTTTTTTTAATGATTTTGACGAATTACATTCTAGTTTTTTTTTTAATTATCTCATCTTGTAGATGGGGAAGACGACCGACATTAGTTGTATCAAACTTTGTAGCTGCTGTCGCTTGTATCATTACAGCCTATGTTCCGGAAACATCAGGTAAGCAAATAGACTTGATGTCAGATACGTTTTGTAGGTTTGCACGGTGGAACACCTAGGGGGTGCTTCACAAAGATGTTAAGTTGAACTTATCTCTAAGTTCGAATTAACAATTATGGAAAGCCGTTAGCATCTCAACAAATAATTTGTAAAATTTATTTTAAAAAGCATAAAATGTTGTTTCAAATCATTCATATTTTCTATTATCTTGATGTGGAATTTATAAAAAGTCTAAATTACTTGAATTTTCGCTTTTGAATATGTTCTATTTTAAGGCTACAAATGGCTCTCCATAATTTTTAAGTCCAACTAAGAGTTAGGTTTGACTTAGCATCTTTGTGAAACACCCCCTAGACATAAGGAGAGAGATGGGTGACGATACCACTATGTAGATACTTCAAGGACTTCTACATGTTGTTTTTTCAGCAAGAGTTTTGAAAAGAACTTTTATACGAAAACACACACACCACAACACAACACCCTTTTGTGTGTTAAGGACTATTATACTGCTTTCCTGTTGACTTCCTTCCCAATAATATATTATTTTTCCTTCTATTTTCCCCATCCTGTTTCAATTTGTTTCCTTATCTTAAATCTCAATCCCATTATTAATCGTTGACGTCTTTTTGTTTCTTAATTTATTTTGTCACAGATTTGTATTAATTTGTACACAAGTCATTGGTATACTGTTATTGTCCAAATGTCATTTTTGGGGCCAGTGTTATTGACTGTTGCTTTGTATTTGATTACAGCTGACGGTACGAACTTGCAGCCCGTCATCGTTAGTTTCGCCATGATCGGAAAGCTCGGCATCACCTGCAGTTTCGGCACCGTCTTCGTATACGGAACCGAGATCTTCCCCACGTCGATCAGGTAGGTGGTATGAATGATGATTATGATGCTGTTGTTGTCGTTGTTGTCATTGTTGTTGTTGTTGTTGGTACTAACTTATTTGCTCTCTAAGAAAAGTTGGGTAATATTTAACCAATAGGCCTGTTGAATAAAGTTTACCGAATTTGGGGTACATGGAGCCAAAGTGTAAACAATGAAATTAAAGACCAAGTTAATTCCTATAAAGGCCTTTGAGTAAAAGGAAAGAAGAGAAAATTAAATATATATACATGTAAATCAAAATTGAATAAATAAATAAATGAATAAACAATAAATAGATAAATTAATAAGTTGATTACCACTTGTTTCACATACCAATGATATCAATAACAAAACTGGTTATGGCAATTCACCTTGCATTGTGCTCAAGGGGCTCCAATAATATCCCAGCTCTGTTAGGCTATACCAACTTCGGTGCTCACAGCATTGATGGAATTCCTTCCCGTCGGTTCAAATTTAACAACTTTGTGGAGAGTGGGCAATGTAGATTAATGTCTTGCCAGAGGACATAAATGCCGAGGTAGGACTCAATTCCCGAGCCATTTGATCCACAGTCCGACGACTTATCCACTTGACCACGACTCGTGATATGGATGATTTATGTATATATTCTGTTTTGTTATTAAACTCCATCTTGTTTTGTGTCTTCACCAGAAACGTTGGATTTGGTCTATGCTCATTTTGGTCCCGTGTCGGCGGTGTCATGGCTCCCTTTGTTATTTATCTAGTAAGAACCAAAGATAAACTACATTCATATCTCTCACATAATTTATCCATCCTACAAGGTATACCAATTACTGTTTAACCCTGGCTGTAGCCCAGCGGCCCTCAGCAACTGAAAGCTTTGAAGGGATATCTTCCAACCAAGTGTTCCATTTAATAGTAGATTAATATTTTGCCAAAGGACATTGGTGCCCTGGTAGGGCTTGAACCATTGTGATTCACAGCCCGATGTTTTATCCCCTCGACCACGACACATCACTATATTGTTCATAGACACTATTTATTCGTCTATTTTGTCACACTTTGTAATGTCATTTTTGGTGAAAGTTGTAATCTGAACTCGGCAACAAATCATAGATATAAATAATTTGGAGAATATATCTTGGGAAATGTAAATGCGACAAGAAATGTACGTCTATGAAGGCAAAAATGTATGAGCATTACGTTTGAAGGAGGAAACGAATATTAAAACATAATACTTAGAGGGCTGTGTCCCCTTCGTAATAGGAAGCTTACCAACGTCATTTTTATATCCGAAAAAAAAAAAGTTAATTATGCATTTTTATTACTGAAGTCAACCAACCATTCAACACAAACAAAAATTAAATTTGTCCTCTCCTTGGAACTTTCAAACGTAATGTAATGGGATTTGTTCTTCAAACACGATCGGAAATTACATCAAACTTAAGCAATTTAAATACCCTACAGAGAACCGAAGTTCTGACGTCATATTCGCTTGTCTTCCAGACAACTGCTTCTAAACAAGAAAGTCTGCGCGTAATGTCACCGCGAAATCATTCAAACAATGGGCCTTGAGCAGGAAAAATTCAGTGTTTGGGCCCAGTGTGATCACCACACTTTAACTGTCGAGCATAACATTGTTTGGAACCAGCAACATTAATAGCTTGGCCAGTATGACGTCAAATCTCGGTTCTTCATCGTATTGTCCATAAAAATCTCGTTAAGATTATATAAGGCGTCATTGTGATATTCCCACGTTTAAAAAAAAATAGACAAAGTTATTGGAAATTGCCCAAGGTCGATTTCTTGAAAGCTTGTGCGATCATGCTGTTATTAAATAAGTAAAACAAAACTTAAACTAAAAATTCGTTGAAATTTAAAAATCCCCGTTCTATTCCTCTTATAGAACAGGATCTACAAACCCGGTCCACTTCTTATCTTCGGCATTTCATCCTTTATTTGCGGAGGCATCGCTTTGTTCCTACCTGAAACTCTTGACCGACCGCTACCTGAAACTCTAGAAGAGGGCAACAACCTCCACAAAACTAAACCCATTCGCTCTAGCCGTGCAGAATCGCCATATATCGCCGGTGAAAGAAACCTGGCCATGGAAACGTAGTTGACGCTGAACGCTAACCCAGTGATGGAACTCAGCTTCAAGTTCGTGAGACGCCCTCTACGTATGTCCAACACGCGGGCTTCACTCAGTATTACGACACAGACTCCTGCGGTAGTTGCTCCGTTGCCAATTTCCGGGACTAATTGCGTACCTAATTCAAACCCTGCACCAAACATTATACCCTCCTCTAAACCTTACTTGATACCCTCTTACAAGTCAAACCCTTAATGATCTATCTTTGCTTATTAAAAAAGAAAAGTTAGGAGCAATAAATACCGGAGCATATTATGTAGGATCATCCTTTAATCATGTTTTACCCACGTCCTAGAATTGTATATTTTTAAGAAATTTTATAATACATGGGTTTGTACATTTGACTTAAATTGTATATTGCATGATTAATAAATGAAATTGAATAGTTGTCACTTAATTAATTACATGATAAGAGGGACTGTCTGAAAGTTTTTTGAAAACGGCTGAAAATGTTGTAAATAAGAGTAATTGAGTACTGTGCGGTTTTGGAAAATTGACCCAATATTATTTAAAATTAGGAGCAGTTGCAACACTGCACCGACATTATACATGTAGTACTACTCACACAGCTTGGATTCGGTTATTTGTGTCCAATGTTTCGAATAATTTCTAGACGTGTTTAGCAATCTTTTTCATGTGGCATTAGCACAAAAAGGTACTATGTATTTACTTTCAAAATAAACAAATCTTTAAGTTATGAAAGGAGTCGTCAAATACTCATTTAATTCTGGACCCCGTCTTATACAGAGTTGATATTAATCGCAACTTATTTGCGATTGATGTCAATCGCAACTATATGTACATAAGAGATAGAAGAATGCAAACTTGCGATTGATTGGAGGACTTGTCTTTGATTTGGATGAAGCGCATTTCTTTATAATTCTGGGCCCTGTACTAAGAGGTAAATTGTGTAAATGTGTCATATTTCTTTGGTGCTATCATCTGAGGCTTCTTTTCTTCTTATTATTTTTCGTATACAAATCACATATTGTGGTCTTGGAAAGGTAGCAGCATCTCCTTTCATATTACACTATCTTAAATCAAAAGACGACTCGCTGGAATGCTTCCCGAGAGTGGAGAGTGTGCACTTTATTGTTTAGAATAGTTATTGTGTCCATTTATCGGGATGCAATTCTCTTTATGTACTTTTAGCAGTTAATGGTTATTAAGCGCTTTTTAAGAAACATGTATTGTTTTTCACTTATGTCTTTATTAGTAGTATTATTTATACTGATATTATATATATTGTTATTATTGTTATCATTGTTATTGTTATCATAATCTACTTATAATAACCATATAACAGATTTCTCAAATTCATGATCCTCCAATTGGCGCGGTTTCGTCTACCTTTCTATTCTTAAGGTAATACAAGCAAAGTATAGTACTTATAGGTGGCATTCGTTTTTTATCATGTAAAAATGGTTTTAGTGGTTTTTAATATCTTTTCAGGGTGAATATTTGTATCATGGATGTTTTGTATTTTGTACAGTATGAAATTACCATACACTTGCTACATTTTAGTCATATAGGCGTATATAAGAGTAATGTTTTTATATGTTTTACTTCAGACAGAAGCACAGGTAGGTAATTTGGCAGTTCTTTGTGTATTTCTTAATTCGCAAATGTTTTTGTCAAAAAAGAGAAATTGTCCAGTATGAAGTGAATATCACTGATGATAATCTTCAATTCTGATTTTTGAGTGTGAATGGTATCAACGAAATATACATGCATTTTTTTTAAAATCTACATTCTCAGTGTTTCAAATTTCATAAATGTGATATGTATACAATTATATAATTTTCAATTACATCAATTGAATATGTATACAATCATTGAATTTCAATTTACATCAAAGGAATATGCAAACATGCATTTATTTTCAAATTTACATTAATTTCGTGTGTATACAACTGTTAATTTCAAATGACATAATTATTGCAATGTGTAAAAAATTGTTTATTTCTATTCATTTCGTATTATTTATGATGGTGAGAAGGTTTTTAATGTGACTGTAAATGGTATAATGTGTAGTATTTTATTACAGAACTGCATTGGTTTATGTTTGGGATCACTGGGGAATATTATAAAGAATGGTGGTCTAGTTTGAACGATAATTATCCCAATAATCATGCGTCTTGTATTCTTGTGTACTTATAAATCTAGCTGCTGTAGAAAGCGGTATTACTTGGGAGAATTAAACAAAATAGAAAGTTCATATTGTTATTGACCGGCTAGGGTTATTTTTGTCCGTTCTGTTGTTGTCGTCGTTTATTTTTATGTAAAGGCAATAGAGTACCTAAGCTGTGACGTCATAAAAATCAATTTTTAGAATTTCTCAATTTTTTCTTCGTTTTCCGAAAGAGCCATTAGGAGCCAGAGCATATAACACTGAGTTCCTACATAGGAAATATGTTTATTCAGATGGTCATAGCTCAGCCAATACTTAACATATTCAATTGGTTTTCGATGTTTGGACATTATTTTTGATGCTCTTTCAGAAAATTAAGAACAAAATTGAGAAATTCTAAACATAGATTTTTTATGACGCCACACTTCACCACTCTATGTATCTCCAGAACCACAGGCTAACCAGTTCATTAATGTCTTGCTTCGTATCTCGCAAAGGCATATCCAAGTTCCTCAGGCGTGGAGGGAGGGGGGGGGGGTAGATCCAAGGGGGATTACAGGAATTGTTTGCCACTTCACACCCCCGCCCCCTCCTCCCCACCCAGCCAAACCGCCTGCCCGAACACATGCAAACACCCGCGCACATCCACGTACATACCCATACACACACACATGCTTTCTGAAAATTGACAATACATTTACAAACCTTTGGCAAACAGAAATTAAATTTCAATATAAGTGTGATTGAGGCGATGACAAGAAGACATATAGATCGGGGAACGTCTATTACAGAAAAATGTTTGTACGTTAACAAGAATTGAAGCGTAAATAAATCAACAAGATGATCAATTATCATATTAATTTGATAAAATTGTATTTATTTGCTATTATTATTAAAATGTGACAATGTACAACCGTTTTTCGATGGACATAAAATAATGCTGACTTAATTATACTTATCGTCGGGGACGTAGTGGGGGTATTACCCCTTCCTCCTCCAATATTTTGGGGAAAGATCGGTAATAATAAACTTGCCCCCTTCTGCCACGCCCCTGGTTATATTAACGGTTTAAAAATACATGAACCATATCACAATTGTGATGTACATTTCATAAATCATAGATTTATGTAAACATGGTCATTTATGTATCTCACAAAATAGCATTTTCGACACCAAAATTTAAAACTAAGTATTAAAAATAAACATTGAAAATTAAGTAAGTACAGGTTAAATAGTAGAGAGAATATTAAGAATATGATGTATATATATTATTATTCAGAGTATTAATGACTGTGACCCAATACAATATTAACAAAGTAGAAATATTGCAATAATCAGTGCTACTAATGGCAATCTGATATGTAGCCATACTCTGAACGATTTAGACTTTCTTATTGCACATTTGTCAACAAAATGCTTAGGATAAGATCGCGAGAACTTTCAAATAATCAAATTAAGGACAAATCTAGACGCTAATCGTTTCTTACCCTCTTGAAAAATAATGTGTGAACAATACAATTACATCTTCCATCAATAGGGTCTGATTTCACTAAAAAAAGGGGGGGGGGTAATACGAATGGCCCTTGACGTCTTGAGTTCTTGAGAGTCTTTGCGATCGTATTTAAATATATTACAAAACTGTTTTAAAAAAAATCAGATCTGACAATGGTCTGCTTAATAAAAGCTGTATACAATGGCATATGGCTGCAATAGCTTACCAGCACATGTTAAGAAAGCATAGGTAATGAAGTCATCGAAATGACATAACATTGCATAGACTCTATGTAATCTTAACTTCGAGGCAGTGTGATTTTTTAACATGCGCAAGGGGTAATTAAAAATGATGTACCTGCTCAGCAAGTCTCACAACAAATCCAATAGAAGCGTCAATAAAGTAGGGACCATATACCATAAAGGTAATGGTCGACTGCCGTTGTTAGCATTAGCCAAATCTTGCTCGAGTGAGCAAACTATACTGTATAGTACCCTTTACAGGTCCTGATAATTTACAAACACCAATAATACATGCGTGTTCTTTTTCTTCTAAAACATTACGCGGTCTGAGGTTTGTGGCTTATTTTCCATGACAGCGCTGTGCTTCAGCATCGTTTATGTAAAAATACCGTTTCTTTAATAAAAACATGACATTATAAACTGAAGAATATTTAGAAGAAAAAAGAAATCTTGTATGATCATGAATATACTACATGCTTCATTTTAATGGCATATTTGTTAAAGGAAATAATCAATCTACATGTATATCTTGGGGGCAGTAAAGCATACCCTGAATAAATACAAAACTGTTTCCATATGATTACATTTGTTTACATCTATATTATATGTATACATAGGCTGTTGTGCCTCCAATTCATCTACCACTCACTAGCATAGTGTGATCATTTCATATACCCTTCCCCCACTTTCCGCCCCCTCCCGTTTAAAAGCCCATAGAAGAAATAAACTCCCGGGGGGTGTTTCACAAAGATCCTAAGTTGGACTTAAAATTCATGGGAAGCCATTAGCATCCTTGAAAATATTTTTTTTTTTTTTTTTTCAGAAGGCATAAAATGTTGATTCAAATCATTCATATTTTCTATTATCATGGGAGATTTCATGTTCTTGATGAGGACTTGATGAAAAGTCTAAAATATTCCAATTTTTGCTTTTGAATATATTTCAATTTAAGGCTTCAATGGCTGTCCATACTTTTTAAGTCCAACTTAGTGTTAAGTTCTACTTAGGATCTTTGTGAAACACTCCCCAGGTGTGTTTACATTTTGGTGGGCTGCCCCTCCTTTGTTGAACACGTTCTGGATACGCGATTGGCCTTTACATACAAGAATGGACAAGATAGTTTATTCTTAGCAGGATCTTAGCAATTAAATAACGATTATTACAACAACAACAAAAAATGATAAAATTATAGTTCTCCGAAGAAATGTATGCAATAAAAGTCGTTACATACTGCATGTGTTTTTACATGAAAAGTTACAAAAACATTTTAGTCTAGCCAGCTATAAAATAAATCCTTAATAACAACACCGAGTACTACACTAATTTGGTCCTGTATTTGGAAGATGATCAGATAGAACTGAGAAATCTAAATACCGGTAAAGCCACACTGTACTAGAAGCACTAATTCCGACTTCCCCTCTAGCGCCATCTCAGGTCAGCTTGTAACAATATGGTCACGTGATACGCTGCGTTCCTAGCTGCGCTGTTGGTTCTCGCATCGTGTCCCCTCTCTGCTATTAAGTTGGAACTAGGTATTGGGTGTCGTGGTCGAGTGGATACGTCACCGGACTGTGGATCACAAGGTCCGCGGTTCGAGTCCCGCCGCGGCACTAATGTCCACATTTGGCAAGACATTGATCTGCATTTGCCACACTCAACCCAGGTGATGTAAATGGGTACCTGGCAAAAATTAATTTCTTGAAATGCTAGAGCGCCGTAATGGCAGCCATATTTAAAGCCAGGGAAATAATCGGTAGCGCCAGGAGTGTCAAGTCTTCAGATGAGAGCGTTTAGATATACAAGAACCCAATATTATCAATATCATTACGCACAGTTGGCAAGTTTGACATTGAGATGGCGCTATGCAATCAATAGCACGCTAGGGCAGAAAGTTCTTCAGTCCAGTATTGCTTTTTTTTAAATTCCATGACCTTTCAACAATTTTTATATTTCATTATGATAAATGGGTAAATCCATGGCATTTGGTAATGTGCTATCCCATACGTAACAAATTATTGCAGAGACTGAACATATATTAACATCTTTTTTCTTCATGTTTTCTAGTAGGGCGAATTAACTTATACAATCGTTAGATATATAATAACATTTTAGATGTGATTCGTGACGTAATGGACAATATCTTTGGACTTGCCCAAATCTGGAACATTCGCTTGCACATCCTTCATAATTATAGTAAATAAATTACACTCGTCGAAGTATTAAAATGTGACGACAGTGGATCAAACTAAACACGGGAAAATGTTAACAGACATACTGACAATAAACTGTTTAATTTATTGTATAGTTACTGTATGAGTAACGAAAATAAGCATAAATAAAAGCTTCTCTTTTATATCTTTTTATATGAAAGAAACTACAATATCATTATAATTTAAGGGTATACGACAATATGAAACGCAAACGTAGTCAAACAGATGTAAGCATTACATCAAAATATACCCAACCGCTCTGCTTCACGGTAAAAATGGTATTCTGACGTTATGTCTACCCTCACTTAACTGTTTTCTCTTTTTTACATATTAATTAATTTCATGTAGGGGTGAATATTTTGCCGCTGCTTATCCTCAAAAAAAAAATCCCTTGCCATTAGTGTTTAGCTCATGGCAATCATTGATATATCCATGGGGCAATCATACCCTTGCTATATCGCAGTCAGTCGGTAACCATGGCAACAAGTGAATTTAATACGCAATTAGGTAACATCATGAATGCAGCGTCATTACAGTTTTATAAATGTACATAGGCTATATTGCATTTGCATAAACCTGCGGTCTAAAAATGACAACTGTGATACCTTCGAAAGAATCAAGACCAATAAATTTAGTAACTCTAACATAGTAAACATACATGTACATGGTCATGATGATAACTGCTGATCCATTCAAAATGACGAAAAAGAAGGGGGGAAATCAAAATTTATTATTGATTTTGGTTTGAAAAATTGGACAGCCTACCATGCACAAACCTTATTCTAATATATCATAACTCTGCCATGTCTTCTACATGTTCCGGTAGAGGATTCGATTCCTGCGAACTATGCACCCTGAAAACATTTAATTTGCGTTTAAGACATCTCACATAATTTCCTGTTGCAACGACGGCCTATTTTGTTGCATTTCAATAATACATCTGTATGTGCAAGAAGACGAAGTGATACCAGCTTATAACCTGGGGTGAAGAAATTTGACTTGCCTTTTGAGGCGAGAAGGGCGGAATGTGGGAAAGGAATATATGAATGAGAAGGAAAAGAAGCAGAGAAAGATTAACTTTCGTACGGATAACAAAACAGAGAGAGGAGTGGAACGTCTGTAAAGAGAAGGATTCGGAGTATTATGGGAAGAAGAGACTTTACAGATGCATTGCAACAGATAAAATTAACTTACTATGTACCTGGAATAATTATTGTCTGTAGCACACGGGGTGATTTGAAGTGGGCTACGGATCATTCTGGGAGATATATTTTAGTTCCCATTTTCACCATGTTCATGTCTTTGTTAACATAATCGCAAAGGCTTTCGGAAATCAACCTATAAATGTAATTTTGACAGTCTAGTGTATCACCATTTTAATTGTGGGAACATCGTCATGACGTATTACATGATCCGAATAGGATTTCTTCGGAATATGAACGCATAATCTGTTATTAAAATTGCCCTAACGTTGGTTTCTCGAAAGTCTATGTGATCGTGTTAGTTATAAAAGTGCAAGAACATAAATGAAGCATAGGGAACATTTATGATAATGTTTGATGATTATGAAACTGGAGGGGAAGTGACAGACCATAGGTGGGGAAGAGGAAAGAGTCGGGTGGTATACACCCGTCATCCACCGTGATGGGGCGGTTATTAAGGTACGAAGATTAATGGGTATCTGCACGGGAGGGCGACGGTGGTGTCTACTGCAATTAAGCCATCCCGGAGTCATCGGTGAATCCTGAGAGAACGCTAGGGAACTTTAATCAACCCGCTCCGGTGTTTATACTACAATCTTGACTTCGGATACCTCTTATGATATTATGCTAATATCAATAACATTGGCATGTCTATCCTGCATGTATATTTTGACTCGACATGTTCCTTTTGCTTAGGTGAGCACAAGACGTGACCCAATTTGCTACATCCTCCAAAATTATTAAATATTGTTAATAAATGCTTTCTTAATTTCCGTCAAGAATAATTAGGAGGGTGATGGAATCAATAACGTCTCCAAACCTTGAGACATCATCATAATATCATCCTTGTTTGAGGGACAAAATACTACAAAATGATTAAATATTGATAATAAATTCTTTCTTAATTTCCGTCAAGAATAATTTGGAGGGTGGTGGAATTAATAAGCTCTCCAAACCTTGAGACATCATACTAATATCTTCTTTTTTTACAGGGACAAAATCCTACTGTTTTGCGGGTATAATAATGTTTATAATTTTTGGTTAATCTTCAATTTTGCCATGCCTCTCTTACTCTTTACCTCATTTACTACCTTCATCTTGTTATCATTTCCTGTCTTTCTACATCTTCTTCTTTCTCCCCTTCTTCTTCTTTTGATATTAATAAATATATCAAACTGAATATGAAGTATATAAACTGAAGGATATCAACTACTTTGAACCATAGAAAGGCACGAATCATTGAAAAGTCAAAGATTTTCACGTGAGAAATTGAGCACCACGCGAGGTATAGCAGCGGGTGTTTCATAGTTCTTTAGAGGATCACTTCGATCTTTCATGGTAGACTTATGTAATATGTGCACCATCTCCAGCCCGTTGATCCTGACCAGCATGTAACTATGGCAAACAGATCAACACTTAAATGTATAGACCAGTTTTGGAAACGCCCCCCTCTCAAAACATGAAATGGAAGCTCTTATTACCAATCATATGAAAGAATATGTTTTGACTAATAGGTCATGATACAAATTTTGCCGGGAAATCGCCTACTTTATTGATATATTTGGTAAATTATTTTTATCTATTCGGACCGGATAGATATCGCGCACGTGGCGCGTAGTCCCTTATACATCTTTCTGTGTACAGTGCTTGTAACTTTACCAAGACTGGGCCAAATTTCTTATCAGTTTGATGATTCTAGAACCTTGCAGTACACACCAATACTTAAATGCTAGATGATCAACCTTTTATGATCGATTCCACAACGTTTTTTTCACAATGCAATCGCACGACCAGAACTCAAGTTTATCTTTAATCCCTAACAGAGACAATTCAGTCGAAAATGTTTGCCCTCTATAGTCCTACGTCCCATTTGGTCGGATGTGTTACTCAACCCTCAATTTAACCAAAGGCCTGCCCTCAAGATTTGGACGTAAGACGGCCATGACTAAAATGTGTTTCTTTTCAAAAGCCTCTTGATCAAATCACAATTTTACCCAATCTCTTAAATATATACAAGATCAATGTTTCTTAGGTGACATGGGTCCGTCCATATATACGCCTCAATCGAAAAAGGATAAATCTGTTGTTTGTTTAATCGAGAGGCATGACGATCAACGTATTCAGAAAATCCATCTCATATTTATACTGATACAACTGTTAAAATGTTCAGACAAATAAAACAAATCAAATGTCCACGGGCCTTCTCATGTATGTTAAAGGGAGGCTTTACTACTGCAGCTAGAAGGGATTAGAACACCCAGAGAGCCATCGAGGTCACTGTGACAGGTGGCTGTCTCATTAACTCAGCTCTCATTTAACATAAGAAAAAGAGGATCATGGGGGACCAACAGGCACCGATTTGGGAAGTTTTCTATATAGAGGGAGCAAGTAGCTACAAGTAGGACAGTGTGCCTTTAATGGGTTTGACAATTTCTGAGAGGTAACTGCATTGTGACATCTTCAAATATCTCTTCGGCATCATAAAGTATAGGCCTGAAGATGATATTTTAAGAGTCTTTACTTGCATGCCCATGCGAAGAAAGGGAAACGTAATCTCAATCGACCTACAATCGGATATAAATCACGGAACAAGCCAAAAAGATGGTTAAGTCTTGAGCCATGCATCTCCTCATATATTGATGCGCTGTAGTCCCTCAGGGATCCATTCTGGGTCCGATGATCTTAAAAAAACACCGGTAATGATGTGTATACATGTTTGTAGATGGTCTTGCTTTGGCATCAAAGGGAGAACCATATCGAAAGACCTACACATTGAATGATAAAGCAGTGTAGTTTGAGCGCTGGCGCCTGCGCCTAAAGCTATCCTAAATTAGCATCACTGGATTTTCTCGGAAATTTAAAAAACGCAGTAATAAAGGATAAGACACCTTTTAATGAAATATCTGCCATCATTTTCAATTTATAATGGTATAAACTTAGGCCTCATTGGAAACACCCGTTCTGAAGTTAATGATATTACTGCTGATCATGAGGCACGGCAAAACCTCAATGAGGTCACCGAGTGTCATACTACGAACGAGTGAGCCCATTGTAAACGATGCGTCATTTCGTCTGACGAAGGACTCCGTCAACAACTGGTGCGATCCTTGACGCGCCATGTGAGGATGCGCCAAAAAAAGAGAATGCAAATTTGTACCGTTATAACAATGTCTTTTGTAAGGGATATCTGCTTCAACACATTTCAATGGAGCAGGCAATAACCTAATTGAAATGACGCCTCGAGTGCGACGGACATACAAACGCAATCTGTTGTAAAATAATCGCAATTAGGCCCATTCGACAAACGGTTGTCCTTAAAATCAATGGTTGCACTACCCGGGACCAAAGTGCAAGTATGCAAGCCTGAGGAGTGTTTCACAGAGACTAAGATCTACTTTAGGTTGGACTTAACTATGGCTGGCCATTCTTGCCACTGGTTGTTCTCATCATTGGTCTCTCAATTATGATCTTTAGATTTATTTTTTTCATTTATTTTTTTCTTCATTAATGAACTATCAAAAAGTGTACATTCTGTTGATTTTTTACCATGACTTTTACGTACCTTGAAGACCAATGCCATTAACTCTTATCATGCCACAGGGCTAATCCCCATTGTGCCAAGCCCCAAATCCCCCGTGCCAGGTTGTTTTGGAGATAATCTGATTCACGCGATGGTTCTATGAATAGCGTGTGCAAAATACACAACACAGTCCAATGAGCATGAACAATAACTGCTATTACGAGTGCTGCATTGCACGCACATGGCACTCAAGCGATAGCTCTCTCGCATGTAAAAAGCACTATAACGATAGCATGTATGCAGCCTCATGGCAGGCTATGAGTTAAACAGTGAAAGCAAACAGTGGCATGAACGGCCTGCCATATTTAAGTCCAACTTAAAATCGATCTTAGTCTTTGTGAAACACCCCTTTGGTCTGGTCTCAAAAGCTGTGGTCGAAAGTAACGATAACAATCAGATACTAATTTATTCCCACAAAAATCATTTTTAAATACTGACATTTTTCTACTCATCTAACTAATAAGTCAATCAATAAAATACGAGCGTCGAACCAAACCTACCGTGACAATGTAACATGTAATATTTGCAGGTATTATTCGAGTGCAATTATGCATTTGGTGTAACAAAGTACATTTATCGTTTAATTGCACTATTCATTTGGGAATACAATTGACTCTTCCATTCTGATATTGCAAATACGCAAACTGATATCAGCTATTGAACAATATTCCGCTAAGAGATTTTCAGTTGTAATGCTACATGTCAGGAATTATCGAACAGGGTTGTATTAGACACTGTCGGTAAGATCCAATATTGATTTTCTGCCATGATAAAAAATAGCAGGTTGTCCATATTTGCCAGACGCTGCCGAAAGGAGGCGCACATACATGTGTACCACGTGTTGTGGCACTAGGGAAATTATATAAGTCGTCAAACAAGATGCTCCTTTAGCCAATGTTCTCACTCTAATATGTTTTATATTGGTCCTGCATGTATTCATCCTCTGATCTGAAAAAAAGCATTCAGACGATCTAATCAGAATATGAACTATTAAAAAGTCATTTTGTTTAGGATGATAGTGAAAATTCGACATTACGCCTGACTGACAGTCTCTTATTCTTTCATCCAAGCTAAATACCATATCACCTATAATTTATATAACATTAACGATTCCATCTTTCACGTCTTTCGATTATTTGCATAATGATAATACCAGTCATGGTGTTTATACCCGACAAAATCGGTGACTTGAAGATTAATATTGCATTGAAAATTAGTATACCTAAGTCAAATCAACGAGACCGACACCATAAGCGAACACGGAAAGATAACAATAGGTCCCACGATTTCGACTCGTTGTGCAGTCGGCTTGGAGTCGCTATGGAGTCGCTGTGGAGTCGGTTAGGTGGTACGACTGAGGTATTGGGTGGTAACTCTTCGTCATGGAATGTCAGTACGAAGCTCGTTGCGTTATTCCACAGTGACGAATCGCAACCAGTGTACAACTTGGCCTCTCAACAATTAGGCTAGGCTGTGACATCAACATTCGCTATAATGGTATCATTCAAGACTTTTAAAAATTGTTTCCATCTTTTTATTAACACGCAGCGAGATGTTTTCACCGCTAGATACGTCATCTGTTACATTTGACAACATCATGCTACTAAAATAATAATGCACCGACGTCATAAATTCAATGATTTACTGAGCTCATTCATAAAGAGTCCCTCAAAATACAAAGATGGAAAATGTAATATTTGTAGGCACCATGGATAATTGGAATATATGATTTAGCACGAGGTGAACAGCTAAACAGGCGCTTAAAATGTTCAATTAGTATGCGCCCACCTGCATGAGAAATCGCCGCATAACAAACCCGTGGACGATTAGACAGAATTCATTCCGTGGTGATCACATTAGCACCGCAGAAAGGATAAAAAAATCAATCTGTTTCCGTGATTTCGCTTGGTCGCAGTTCACCCCAAACACGCCGTAATTGTGTCAGCGTAGCGATCTAGGGCGAGGCTCAGGTGCAGCGGATGGGTCGCCATAGCAACCGCATCACAATGGCGTGGTTTCTACGGTGTATGTCCGTCGTCGCCCGACAAGGCGTTATAGCACCAATTAAGCTCTAGCGGTTGAGTGCGACTCTCACGCTCTTGCTCCTTACACTTCAAAGGTGCTAGAGGTCAGTCTAAGGGGGCAGGAATCGATACCTGATGGCCGTGGTCGATGGAGTCCGCGCTACGAAAACAGCTTCCGACACAGGTACATACTGCAGAAGCAGACGAGGACGAACATGGCGCCGATGGACATCTGGACGATGGGCCACAGGGGAAAGTCGGGCGTGATGGAGTAGGAGTCCTGCAGGACAGCTCGGAAGCTTTCCACCATCAGCTTCAGCCCCGTGAAGACGTCCTCGTCTTCGAAATATTGCCTGGTGTCGGAGTAGATGTCCTCCGTGATCAATGACTTCAGTTTTAACGCCGCCTTAGGTCCAGGGGAAGCATACACCTGTTGCAAGAAAAGCAGACATGTTAACCCTTTGAGTACTGAGTTATCTCATTCTCATGAGCTATAATGCAAGATGATCAGTTCTAGTAGGCTACGGGTTACTACAAAAAGTTTTAAAGGTGAAATTCAAAGAAAATCACGAATATGTGACTAATGTATCACTAGAAACTGGTAAGCTAACAGATGGCCATCGTACAAGTTATAGGTCAACTACATATCGGGTGATTTATAAACAAAATGTAAATACAACCACCTCCATAGCAGCTGGGATATACGAGAGATTCGTCGGAAAAATAACGATGTTTTAATGACGTCACTATATGGACCAACACTGCCCAAGCAGACGACATCCCATAGAGAATGAACATAATTGCAAAGCTATTATTTCTCAAATTATAATGAGTTTAGTGTATATAAATGTAATGGCATGTCAAACCATTCAAAAAGGGATATGACCCGATTCTGATAACCAAAATCTTTTGCTTGTAAATACACAGGATAGGGGTTAATTAACAATCAAAGAAACCAGACTTTCAAATTGAAAAACCCCCGGAATGATATTATTAAGGACGGCATTTTTTCCTTCTTGAAACGCCGAACATACCCCGGTGTGTTCAGCTGAATATACAATGGCATCTTATTTTGTTTACAAGCGACAGATTCCTTTATTTTTGTATCGCTGCATTTGTCATCAAAATAAAACCATGCGCGGGGTTTAGAGTGAGGCAATAGATTATACATTTAGCCTGACGGATGTGAAGTAAGAGAATGAACTCCAGAGAAGATGAAAACACAGGCACTGAAAATGTGTGAGATGTCATGGGGCATCGTCTGCTTGTGCAAGTCATGTCCATGCTGTGATCTCACACATCTCAGCAGCGTTCGGAGAGATCTTCAGGTGCTATGCCGGGGCTGTATTTAAGCGTTTTGTAATTTATAATAATCATTACTTCGAATGTTTCCAAGCATTGAATTTTGATAACGTTGTCGAATCAAAGTTTCAACCTTGCAATAATAAATATAAAGTTAGTTTTTAAAATCAATGAATATCTACTTTAAAATACATTTTATTGGGAGAAAACTTTTGTCCCAGTAATGGCTTATTGCAGTATCCCCCCCCCCCCCCCCCGCCAAAAAATATCAAAAAACAGGATAATAAAAGGAGAAAATATTTGTGTTTAAAGTTTGTAAACACTGACGAATACAGTCAAACCTGCTTATTAAGAACAACCAAGGGTCTTCCATGGTCTTTACTTCGTTTCTTTTTTCATATTTTTTTCCATTCGTTTTGCTTGAATTTGATGAAAATACCTTTCGGCCTTTTGCATTACCGAAACCACCCTTCAAGGCACGTTTTTAAATCTTGATTTCACTAATGGTATTAACAGAGTGTCTGTGATAGCAATATAATGGTTCTATAATCTCGGCCAACGTCTTCGCCAATGGCATGTCTGCAGCTTCATGAAATGCGGCAGCTAAAACAGCATTATTCATCAATTGAAATGTTCACAGAGGGACAAAGGTGCAATGTCATTTTGATAAAACAGTGTACATAAATGGAGGAGGCATTACATACTTGTAGCAGGGTATGACTCAAAATATGTTCATTTAGACAATGCGGGGGTATGATATAAATGTTCCATCTGACAATTCTAAATTATCTGATAAAGTCGACACATTACTTTTACGATCAACTCTGAAAGATTGGATTAAAAGTTCAATGATTGTTGCCCTGCCTACAATTGAAAAAATATATATCATAAAATAAATATACACCCCCCCCCCCGTAACAAAAGGGTGAGAGGAAACAGAAAAAAAAAAACATGTTAGGGAAGGGTGGAGTAAATCAAGACAAGGAAGAGAAAGGGTATGATTATTGTTATGAATATGGAAATTAAACTATTCGGGATATGCGAATTCCAAGAGATAATCGAGATAAAGTAATAAACCATGAATGAAAGGCAACAAATCGTTTTGATTGTTGATTGTTTTAATTTAATTCTAAGTTTTGAAAGGGGATAATGTAAGCTAATTGCCCCGACCCAACATTATTGTCTTAAGACCACCATTGATTCAGCAATGGTTTATAACGTAAGGTTTATGCTAACTACTTTTCCATTTTATTTACGATGAGATCCAATGAAAATCTTTTTGATTAATTCTTATGATAGAAACGACATGATAACTATGCACGATTGGTTACATATTTTTACTAGCCCTATACACGTTTCATCATACACGTTACATCATAAAAATGAAAATGGTTTTTTTTAGGATAATGAGAACTTAGCATCAGAATCATTCCCCGTGTTGCTATAAACAAAATTTGGAATAGGTGGTAGGAATAACCATATCATATTCTGAATAAACATCGTTACTGGGACGAATTATCATCCCTATTGCCACCCCTTTCAAACACCCCTTTTCAATGTGTATTGGTCACATGTTTGTTTTAATGTATAGACCAGTTCTGGCCATGCGATTGCATTGTAAAAGAGACGTTGTGGAATCGATCAGAAAAGATTGATCATCTAGCATATAAGTATTGGTATGTACTGCAAGGTTCTGGAATCATCAAAATTATAAGAAATTTGGCCCAGTCATGTTAAAGTTAAAAGCACTGTACACAAAAAGATGTATATGGGGCTACACGAACATGTGGCATAAAAATCCGTCCCGATTTGTATGTTGTTACATGCCATATTTAGAATATGGAAGCATTTGAAGAGCCATGCTTTTCAGGGAACATATTATATCTGATGTTCTTCCACACTTGCCTAATAACAATGATAAAGTTCACGAATTATTTTTCACCTCTTCCCAGAACTCAACCTTCTCTTTAAGTCTCAGTCAACTCACTTGTTTATCTTGCTTAGAAACTACTATGACAATGTCATCTCCGCATTTGCCGAACAGCCATGAGTTCTTGCGCAGATAATCGGCATAGTTCTGAGCCGTCACCGGGTCCCTAAAAGAAACAAGATGTAAGTAAAAACAAAAAATAGTGAGTCTCTGTCAAAGTCAATTCTCATCAATTCTCACAGAATCAAACGAAACTTACACTGAATGTTCAAGATTACAAATAAATGGCATGTGCCAAACAATTTTGGAAGAAAATGTATACTGGCTGAGTAATGAGCATAGAAAGACAAGGAAATCAAGGTAGTACTAGCCCCGACAGCGAATTTTTTTTCCGTACTCGAGAGGGCAAATACCCCATGTGCGCATGCGCGTGGACTTGTGATTTCTCTGCTACTTCCCATACGAAATGTACATGTATTCGCATCTACTGTGCACGATTCGCGTTCTACGAGTAAACGATGGCATAGTAGTCTTCAAACACAGACTCTGATTTGCCAGTTTGACAAAACAATTACGCATATATCGTGCGTAGCAATAGTACTAGTATTCAAGTCTGAGTAGTTGTATTATTCAGACATTTTAGTGCTTACAGAAATGCATCCCAAATTGAATAGCATGGTATAGTAGTCTGCAAGCACAGACGCTAATCGGACAGTTTGACAACATAGTGTCTTGAGTAGTGCTTTATATTCAAATATGTGTAGTTTTATGATTCAGACCCTACTGGTGCGTGTATTGGAAAGGCATCTCAACTTGCAGAGTGGCACAGTAGTCTGCAAGCACAGACGCTAATCTGACAGTTTGACAACTATACCATACCATTCTATACAAGTTGGCGACTTAAATAAAGTACTTCTCAGCACACTACTAGTATGTTGTCAAACTGTCAGATTAGCGTCTGTGCTTGCAGACTACTATACCATTCTATACAAGTTGCAATGTATTTCCATATGCACTACTGGGTCTGAATCATACAACTACACAGACTTGAATAAGCACATCGCGACACATACGCATATTGATTTGTCAAACTGGCAAATCAGAGTCTGTGTTTGAAGACTACTATGCCATCGTTTACTCGTAGAACGCGAATCGTGCACAGTACATGCGAATACATGTACATTTCGTATGGGAAGTAGCAGAGAAATCATAAGTCCACGCGCATGCGCACATGGGATTTTTGCTCTCTCGAGTACGGAAAAAAAATTCGCGCCCCGACACCATGTGTGTTGTCCCATATATAGCTTTCTGTGTACAGTGCTTGTTACTTTAGCAAGACTCTGTCAAATTTATTATGATTTTGATGACTCCAGAACCTTGCAGTGCACACCAATACTTACATGCTACATAATCAACTGTTTCTGATCGTTTCCACACCTTTTCTTTCACAATGCAATGGCATTACTAGTACTAAAGTTTATCTTTAAGCTATTTCCCCGAAAGTCCTCGCAATCGCGTTATAGAACACCTGTTTGTCACATGAACATGTTTAGGAAGAATTAAATTCTTTTTGAAATGAATATATATATATTTGAAAAGAGCAGGTTTTTTATTAAAGAGTCTACATGAACATGCCTCAATAATTTGTATGTATGCATAATGGAGTATACAATATTAAAGAATGCAAAAGTAAAATTGTCACTATCTGGTAAAATCACCAAGCTACTTTAATATTCAGCGAAAGTACATGAAAAATACTTTTTTCATCAAGAAAATTTAAAATCCATCCTTTTTTTTTCCTCAACGCATCCTTAAAACTGTAAAAAAAAAAAAAAAAAAAAATTACTGACAGATATTCTTTTAATAAGCATGTCACCCTCTCCCCGATAAAGTTTAGCCCTGGTCATGCGATCGCATTGTGAAAGAAACGTTGCGGAATCGACCAGAAAGGGTTGATCGTCTAGCATGTAAGTATTGTGTACTGCAGTGTTCTGGAATCATCAAAATGATAAGGAATTCGGCCCGGTCTTGGTAAAGTTACAAGCACTGTACCCAGAAAGATGTCAAGTTTAACTTTTAGTAGGATACTAACCTTAGAGAGTACATCTATACTTAAAAATAATAAATATGAATTATAAAGGTATATCTTCCTCAATGCCTGTTTGACGTTTAATAAGGCAATATTTCAGTAGGACATTGACCTTAGAGAGTACATCTGTATTTTCAAAATAGATCATTATAAATTATAAAGGTATCTTTATATGAATGATAAAGGTATCTCCCTCACTGCCTTAGAGAGTAAATCTATGGCTAAAAATAGTAAATATAAATTATAAAGGTATCTTCCTCACTGCCTGGTGGACGGTAAATAAGGCAATATGGCGATTGAAACCGTGAAACCGTTGTTCGTCACGTTGCAAGCTTGCTCGAGCTTACAGGAACATGACGTCGTGGTACGTATTTCCTCCAGAGCAAAGTCCAACTCATCAGCTGCATGGGTCGGGAATAGAAGCACAGGAAATAGCGTCAGAACACAGTATCATTCATAATTCAAAACGATAATATTCATTGGAAGCCAGATATATCTTGTGTGTTTGTTTACCACCAATTAATATATAACAAGGAGGTTTAGCAGTAAAAATAGCGTCAGCACACAATATCATTCATAATTCAAAACATTTTGCTGAAAGCTAGATATAGCCTGTGTGTTTGTTTACCACCAATTAATTATTACAAGGAGGTTTTAATAGCTGTAAAAAAACATGGCATTATTAGGAAGCTTGATCCTAGCAGCAACGGCTATCTCGGATTACAAGAATGTCATTGCACTATTCAAGCATTTCTAGTGAAACTGACAAATAATGAATAATACCTGTTTAGCTTACATCTTCAATGTACGTCGTATTTTTCATTATATCGGCATGGTCGTGAAAGTTGATCGCTTTACGTATTTGGCTGCCTGCCGTAGCAACAAACGACAAACTCCGTCTCGTTGACGATCAGTCTTTCGTGTTCTTTGTTGTTAGGGCAAACAACCAGTGGAACAGATTCGTTTAACAAAATTATGGAAATGCAAGCATTACTTTAAACAAACAGAATTTTGTTATTCCTGGCTCATTTTTCCTGATTGAGGTGTCATATAAAAGGGCAGATACTCAACTTTCTAGAAATGTGATTTTCTCTTTGAAATTCAGATATCGCTCGCCAGACGACTTTTCGGTTTCCTCTCTTCAAATTGATTTTAATCACTCATGCGTGAAATATGCATCATAATGAGTTGCATCAAATGAGAGAGGAGGATCTAAGCTTTCCAAATATGTGTCATTTAGTAATTATAAATATGATTAAGTTATGATAAAACATCGATAATTCTCGGTTTCGTTTTTTTCTGGGACGCACTGTATGCTTGCACCACTGATGTAGTACCTGTCATGCAGAGATAATGGTTTGTATTATCATTGCTGTGGGACTTTCTATGGCATTTATTTTGATATCGGCAAAAGCACTTAATTAAGATAAATCCTATCAAAAATTGAAATTTCTAGTGAGTTGAAATGATCTTTGAGGAAATATTGCTATTGCTGGTAATATCAATCACTCACCCTTCTCTCTTGAAAGAACATGAAATGGATCACAGAGCCATGAAGGCCGCCCTCCACGACCGCATAGTTTGACATCAGTCCTGGGATTGTACACGAGGTCTGCCATCGCGGGGGGCGAGGAAGAAAGGGCGAGAAATTTGCATATCAACATGATGACATGAGTCCAACGAAAGCTCACTTTCATGATATGATCACATGACCCGCGTTGAATCGGGGAGTCCTTCTCAGCGTGCGTGACTGGGCACAAAAGTTCAAAAATCCTCCGCACGCATGCGCAGTCGTTCCCGTCCTGCGCATTCAATCACGGCTCATCAACATCACAAGATCGAGAAGAAAACAATGAACTGGCCATCCGGGGATCTCATAAAGCGAGTATCGTTTAATGCAGTAATTGACGTTGATCATCTCAAACAGCTTTCCATTAACAAATCGCCATTCTCATGAAATATGCGAAAACAATCAGGATATACTTCCATCGCCTTTGACCATGGGCGTCTTTGGTTTCCAATTAGGTTTACGCTGGAAAACGGTATCATTCTGAAGACACCAACATAAACAGATTTTACATCAAATATTGATGCATACTCCTTCTTCAACAGACCGATGAACTTTCTTAAAAACTTCTCAGGATTTCTCGTTCTTAGATCGCAGTAGATCGCAGTAGACCGCGGTAGATCGTAGTAGATCGTAACAACGTACACCTCTGTATTGTGAACCGGTGCTCATCGTCGAAGGCAACTTCGTACTCGGCAAGAATCGGATTTAGTTCGTGAACCATCGAGATGTCGAAACGTTCATGCTAAGTAAGCTCCTTACAGCTCGATCACTGCAAGGTTTAGAAGAGAAAAAAAATGAACATTATACTAACTATAATGGTTTACAAAGCACCTTCAGATATGAAACAGTAAACAGCCGGCCTTTCTGTTTGTTTGTGTTTTAATCGTGTACATTATAGGGAACTGCGCGAAACAAAGGCCCTATAATACGTGTATTCACGTTAATAGCCCTTGTGTTGTAAGATACAGGAATCGCAAAATATTCTTCATGTTTCAAAATAACGGGATGAATAATATGCTGCCTTGAGAGATCCCAATCAAATCTATGATGTCGAGACGACTGTTATTGACTTTATTGTACTACTTTCTTAGAGCTCAGCAGCCATATTTGATCAACAGAGGCATTCAAACACACAGCAATTCATTACTTAGTAAAATTTAGATATTGATTTAATAAAAATAATTTTTTTTTTTTTTTTGGTTAATCTCACTTAATCGTGAGATTCGAAGGAAAAGAATCTAATAAAATTTGGGAAAGGTAGAATGTCCCCTTTTATATCTTGCTATTAGACGAAATGGTCACATTTATCATAAAAGGAGTTTGAGGCTTAAACGAAACTGCACATAGGATTTAGCATGTTCAAGGAAAGGGGAGGGGGCTATATACTGATCTGATATAATTTTATGTAGATTGGCTGAAACGAAACCAAAAGAAATGCCGTGTGCTTCTAAAATACATAAAAGGGCAGATGTAGGTAAACAATATATCATTCATATATTTTGTACACTATGTCTTTCATTTCATATTATATACAATCAGGTATAAAACAAGTAACTTTGACTATATAATTATGTATTTCCCTTGAATAAAGCTGATAATTTTGATAAAAATTGTCCATTTTTCCTACTGCCCTTTTAAAATTTGTTTAATTCCTGTCTATACTAAATCATTTTATTAATTATTCATATCATTCTAGTTTGTATCTGACTTCTTTATATATTGTTATATATTAGTTTTACCCAATTGCCCACGAGGGTTTTACACTATATCTATAAATGAGATTTGATTCAATGGTACGACAAATTGGTGTTTAATAGAGCTGCATAAACACTGCGTTTAGCTTATCGCGTCCCCCATTATGCTATCACGAAAACACATTAAGGAATCATTGTCGTGGTGAATTCTCATTTCATTTAATTATCGAACGACAAGTTCCGGGGGCTACCAATCCATGCTGCTCTGATTTGAGAACAGCCGCACATTATTCATGAAAGTATCACCAGAGAAACTGCATTGGACAAATATATTCCGTATCATTTCCACGAAAATACGGTTTTTAGCTTTTAGGTATGATAATGGCGGGAGTTGCCGTGGCAACGGTGAGCATGCTTGTCAAATCGTCTGCAGAATTATATATGCCGCGTTTCAGGCGTTTTGTGTTTGAGAGTACAGTGCTGCACTGCATGTTTTTTTGTCTCACATTGTTTGGGTACACGTATTCGTTCTTAATTCATATTGAGTACCTTGCTTCTGAAAATCAGGCCAGACCATATACGTAATTCAACGGACGTTTTCAAAGGAGCATTTAGCTTGATAGCAAAGTCATCAATCAACTATCTTCATGTCATGTTAGTGTTATTTTTTCTTCTTGATTTGAACATCTTACCTACATTTTTCTTATCCTCTAGATTCTTCTTCCATATCTTAGTCACACTGTCATAACCCACACTATAATCATTTGGGTTTTAGAATAATCATTTGTGTATAACTTGTATTTAGCTTTTGTAAGTTATATTATTCCTTTGTATTTGTAATTGCTATGTCATTTTAGTAATGTTGTCTTCTTTTTTTATACGGACTTGCTGAATATCAGCCTTGAGGCTGAAAGCATGTTTTTTATTACCGTATTGAAATAGATAAAAATAAATACAGATAAAAACACCACACCGACAACAGGACGACCTAAAAAAATACATTACCTCTACGGCAAAACATATTAAATTGTGTTGTGTGCATCCATGATCGTTTTCTTTTAATCTCATCCAAACGACGAAATATCGACGCACAAATTATCTTTAAGAACAAAATAAATTACATTAACATTTAACTTAAACCAAAAGCAGGGTTTGCCGGGTGATAACAGCCCAGCAGAGCGCAGCAAAATCACAAGTTTCAGATGATCAAATCCTATCAGGCGGATAAATAAATTATGGTTCAATCTTTTAAAATTCGATGCATCACAATTTACATTCAATCACATCATACTGGATCCTGAAATAATTAAATAGCAATTATACTTATTTTTATATTACTAATAACATTAACAATAAGTATAACAACAATCATGATGATAAAACTGATAATAACAATAACAATGATAAGTTCTGTACCTCTTTGATATGTTATCATGCTTGTAATTGCAACAAAAAGCCAAAAATCATCCTAAGAATTCTAGACAATGAAATATGAAATCATGAGACCATTGTGTCATTGTTTCCTAAAAATGTCATTTGATACTCATGTAAACTTTTTCTTTTCATGTTTTGATTAAGTTATGGAAATAAAATTATTTGAATTGAATTAAAATGATTTCATTTGTCTATCGGCGAATTTGTCCAAGTATGCCAAGTGTAAATGAAAGAATGGAGTCAAATTAAGATGTTATTAATTATTAATTAGGGAAGGAAAAGGAGATAGCGAAGGAGAAAGATGAACAGAGAGAGGAAGGGATAGGCAGACAGTGAAAACAAGTAGAAAGTTAGACAGGAGGAAAGAGGAGAAGCTGTGATTTATGGAACATAGAGTGTGTGATGAACGTGTTGCGTGTGTGTGAGACAGAGAAAAAGAATAGAAGAGGAAGAAGAAGATTTTAAAGAAGTAAAGGATGGAGAGGAATGAAGGAGACAATTAGAGCGATGCATATTTTGGAAAATACGAGAGAGGAAGAAAAGGAGAAAGCAAAAGAATTAAAGAAAACTATACGTTGAGAACACCGTTTCATTTATCGCACGATTGAAAATAAATCCGTGTTATAAATGTACAAAGTATTGATACAAATAAAAAGGAACATTTCAACGTAATATGGCACACATTATCATGATATTAGAAAGATATTTATATGTTTACCTTTTTTACTTAATACATTCATTCGAAATTGGTTTAGAATACGTCATTTAAACCATTGCCTTTTAGAACCGGGTGGTTTCCATTTTAAACAAAGGGGGATTCGGGAATTCAGATGTCAATCGGTTAATACATCTTAACCCAGCAAATACGTTATTTCGTTTTATTTGTGAATATCAACACCAGAGAAAGTGAATAACAGTGGTAAGGCTTATTAATGCCAGAGAGGCGGAGATAAACAGACAAATTAAGGGAGAACTTTGATGACAGTCACGGCCTACCTTTTCCTCCTTACATCTTAAACCGTCTTGTCCATGAATCCATTAACACTAATCCAAATATAACGCTAGCATTTCGCATCGAACAGAAATATCCCGAGTATTTCCAGATCAACAAACAATCAACGCGAATTCAAACACGCATTTTATTTGTCGGCTAAATTCTATCCGTTACGAGACGTACATGTAATCAATCTATATGCACGTTAAAAATAAGCCTCATTCGAGAAAGAAATCCAATTTCAGTTGCCTTTCGAAATCAAATGGTCATTTAAAACTTGTTCAGGAGTGACCATTACATCTCTAAAAACGGAACATTCTCCTCCGTATACGCTACGATCTGGAGCAATGATGTATCAACGGATGAGATTAAATGACCTCTCAGTTGACCTTCTGTAAAAATAAGAGGATACCCAAATTTAATCAGAATAGTTGACTTGGTTCCGTCTTCTTCATTTCAAAAACGATTCCCCTGTCCGTATATTGATGTGTATGTGTGTCTGTCTGTCTCTCTCCCTCTGTCTGTCTGTCTGTCTCTGTCTCTTCCCTCTATCTCTTTCATCTCCCTCTCTCTCTCTTGTATCCCCACTCTCCCGTTGACACTCACACTATCTCACACACGCGCACACACCCACACGCACACGCTCGCTCCCTCTCTCACTCTCATTGTCTCTTCCACCCACCAACTTCTCTTCTCTTCTCTTCTCTATCTCACTCTCACTCTCTCCCTCTCCCTCTCTCTCTCTCTCTCTCTCTCTCTCTCTCTCTCTCTCTCTCTCCCCTCTTACTCGTATATAGTGTCATGGTTGGGAGAGTACGCTTGGATTGTGCGACGAAACACGACTCGTTCTCTTTTCTTTTCTTTTCTCTGTTTGTCGCTACTCTACGGTACAAGCTCGTCTTCCATTGCCTAATTACATCTATCGAGCTGGCCTGGTACAGTTTTCTTGATTCCTGGCGAAACACGTGGTCACACTTGCACTTTTTTTCGCCGTCATCATCACTGCCCAGTCTCAAATTCCAATAGTTCTGCTCCCTTTCCTGACAGCGAATCTTCCCGTGTTTCGCCCCCCCCCCCCCCTCTCTCCGTGTTTAACACCCCCCCCCCCCCCCCCCCCCCTCACTCCACCCTCAGCAGCCGACCGATCGTTTCAATATTTACTTCCCACTTTGATATTCTTCCGAACTAACAAACAACGAATAAGAAAGCTCAAAAACTCTTTTACATCGTGACCAGAACCTAACCTTCTCTTTCTGTTATGCCACGTAAATGTCTCTTTTGAGCGTTGGAATAGAGGAGTAAAGATTCCTGGCTTATTCATAATAAACAAACATTAAACACACCCCTGAAACACCTTTTTCTGTTTTGTTGAAGATGTAATTAAAGCGGTGATGCTTTGACCTAAGCAGAAGTTATATCTTCCTCTTTCATTTTCCGAATCCAAAAGCATCGGGCAGTTATTAACTTCGATCCTTATATCTCATAGGTATGCTTTTTTTTTTACAGCCTGTCGATAATTTCGGGAAATATAAAAACATATTCGGCGGATGGCATCCCAGGTGTTTGGACGCCTTTCGACGAGGTCGTCGGAACGGGATATTGGCAGACGACACAAAAAGAGCGGGAACCGTAATTTGTTTCATCTTGGAAACAAACGTCGCATTAATAAATGAAAAGGCTATAACGGGATGTATAATGTATAAATGAAAAGAACCCGACGAGGCCGTCATGTTATAAAAAGCGCATCTGCGCCACTAGATTTTGTTTTCTTATTCAAATGAATGAAATTAATCTGTAAAAGAAAGTGCATACATGGTTCTGAATTTTAGAGGTAACGAAAAGTGAGAGGGAGGGAGTGGATTAAGGGGGAGGTAGAGCGGGGGTATATGGGAGGAGAGGGAGAAAATAGGCGAATGGACAGAGAGGGGAAGAGTACAGAAGGAGGGAAAAGAGAGACAGATAGACAGAGAGACAGAGAGAGATAGAGAGAGAGAGAGAGATAGAGAAAGGTGATGAGGGAGGGAGGGAGGGAGAAAGAGGAAAACGGGTAAAGAAAGAACAAGGGAAGAATACACGAGTATAAAATTCAATAGTGCGCAAACGAACAAGAGGGAGAAGGGGCTCAATCAACTACCAGATAGAAAACGCCTGTTTTGACGGAGAAGGAAAAAAGGAAAGAGAGAGTGTTGAGTTAAAACGGATAAGTCAAAGACTTAATGCACATGACGAGAAAGAGATATTGAAAAAGAGGGGAAGATAGCGATAGGGAGAGAGAGAGGGAGAGAAGGGGGGGTAGAAAACGTCATAGAGTTGCAAAGATGAAGCTTCCTATCTACGTTAGATCGCAACTAATTAAAAAATGGTATCACAGATACGATGATCTTTCATATAAATTATCTAGAACCGGATTGTAGTACTAGTAAAATCAAACATTAATGGTGCTAATATTTATACTGATAAGAGTGATGAGATGAAATACTAAACGATAATGTGGTATATTTCGACTGATTCTCAACAGTGTCGTTACTTTTTTTTTTTTTTTTTGGGGGGGGGGGGGCACATCCTGTACCCTCCCACTTGTCAGTAGCCTCGTAAAAATCAGTATCCTTGGTCTGACAAATCGATTTGTATCATTAATGCCTCTATCCGTAACATTGGTTTTCATGACTGGAAATGCGTATGTACCAATGATATTATTCTATATTGTATCCTTCCACCTTACAACATGAAAATCTCGGTTGCCAGGAATTTTATTAAGGTGTTCGGTATCCACAAACCTTAACTGTTTCTTGATACAATCTGAATGCAACTCTTCTCTCTTCATTTCCCTTTCATACTCTTTATCTCTCTCTCTCTCTCTATCTCTCTCTCTCTCTCTCTCTCTCTTTCTCTTTCTCTTTCTCTCACTCTTTCATTTTTGTTTTGTTGTTCTTGGTCAACCGCTATTTCATTATGCATTGTGTACATAATATTTGTATATGGTAACATGTTTTTTTACTTAATATGACAAGGACTTCATTACACATTTTGTTAATGGCGACCCCTTTTTTCCTATTTATGATTTTTATGTGACCATATAAAATTCATATATCTATGATGAATCTTATGTAGGTGATAAATAAATGAACATCAAATCAAATCAAATCAAATCAAATGGGTTTCAGAGCAATTGGATGATACATGGGTAATTCCTTTTAGTTTGTTCTATTATCGGTCGGGTGTCGGTCTCTCTGTGCTCCCTTGGCGGTCTGGTTTCGGTCTAGAGTCGGTCACCTCAGTGTGATGATGGCGTAAGAGCGATTAGTATCCGCGATTTAATCCGCATTCCATTTTTTCTTCTTTGATTTGACCTCTACAGCGGCATGACTATAGACCCCCCGTAGGAGGAGATTCATATTGGTGGCAAGGACAGTTGGCCTAATACGATTAATCACCTTCGTGTTGATTCATCGAGTGATCTATTAGTAGTTTATAATGCACAGGGGCTGCTCTTTTTCTCTATAATGGCGTTTTTCATGTATGGTAGGATTATTCCTTGAAATGCACTGTACGCTGATTACGGCTGCCGGAGCTAAAGCTAGGGTAATAATTTCCAAAGCTTTTTGGAAGCGCATAGAGACGTTATAGATATGCGCTATACAAGAACAGAATATTATTATTATTATTATAATAATTCTGGAGCATTTCTTGAGTACAGACGATCAATTATATAAAAAAAAATCGATTGCATTTTGGACTGTAGACTGTGGAATAAAACTCAAACCCTTGTGGGTTACAGAGAGTGATGATGAAGAGAGAGAGAGAGAGAGAGAGAGATACAGAGAGACAGAGAGAGAGACAGAGAGAGAGACAGACAGAGATAGAGACAGAGAGAGAGAGAGAGAGAGAGAGGCTTAGGAAATAATCTGTTATAACTTTGGGAGCATTCCACCGAATATTTCCTTGCCAAATTAGCTCCATTCAGTTTTCTCATTTCGCATTGCAAATGTATTATTTTATATTTGTGTATTTTATTGTATATTATATTGCGCTGGATTATATTGTACTACAGTGATATTCTATTATCATGGTCGAAATACATGTTCTGCTGTTTTGTCAAATTACATAGGCTGGAGGTTTTATAGAGATTTTCCCCTCTTTAACTCTCTAAAAATTCAGTTGAAAGGATGATTTTCAGAATTCATAAGCATGATATGTAATAACATAAAAATCCATTTGCTCGTCTTGGTATCCTTGAGCTTGCGCAGTAAAACAGAAGGTCTCTATGGTCATAGCAAACGAGGCTAAGCTCATATATGGGGCTGTGCATTAAACGCCTTCTGACAGGGCGGTTTAGGTTGGCAGAGCAAAGTGCAGAGTCCAGGCTAAATTAGGCAAGCATTAATCCATTCCACACTTTGCTCCTCCGATGCATTTTCTACGTACAGAGGAGTGGAAATCCACTAGATTTGGGAGTCATTTTAGGAAGTATGTTCCTGTCCTTTAGAGTTGAAACCACTCCAAATTAAAGTGAACTCCACTCCAACCAATCAATCAATCATCTATCAATCCACCTGTTTTAGGAGTAATATTATGTATTTAGGGATTACCATGATTAATTTCATTTGGAGTTGAATCCACTCCAAATTACATTTAACTTCACTCCAACCAATCAAACGATTAATCTGTTTTTGGAGTAACATTAGGTATTTAGAGATTATAGTGATTACTTTCCCTTGGAATTGAATCCACTCCATATCATAGTGAAATCCAGTCCAGAGTAAGCGTTTAATTACTTTTTGGTGAGTGGATTTCAATATTCATATGTGGATTCCACTCTAAACGATATAATCTTCAATATACACGGCCCAAAATGTGGAATTCCACTCGTATACAAATTAGAAGAAAAATCTAATGTCGAAAACCGTTCAATACTGCGTGATGGGCCAACAAATGCATATTCGTTACCTTCAGTGCACATCTAATATTATATTAGATTGAGTACTGTAGTTGCGTGTTATCGTTCAGTGGTCTGCACTTGCCAATCTTTGCAGTTGACCTCAGCTTTAAAATGGAATATATGAATTTATTGTAGAAAGCACCATCTATAAAGGTACTAAACAAAATATGATCGTGATTGAATGATTGAAAAGATTGCTATATCATTATATTATATAGCAGACCCATGTCCAGGAAGATTTCAGGAATTTCTAAATATAATCAAATACACATTATTTATGCTAAATGGAATTGAAAATGCAATTTTTGTCCCTAGGACAACTATACTCGGTTAACTTTCACCCCCAGACAGCTTCCCCTCGGAAAACTATATTCACTAGTAAATCTAACCCCTGGAAAAGACCCTGGACAAGGTCCCTGCATGGAGTTGTCCGTAGGAATTGTCTGGAATAGTTGTCCGGGGTAGTCATCGGTGTACTTTTGAATACTAGTGTACACCAGTTTAAAACATACCGTCGGACAATAATGTACTGTCTTGTATTTGCTACTTGTATGTGTATTACATGCTACATCGCATAAGTAAATATGTCTAGTCAAACAACGTGCATAAATAAATTCATGCTGTTAGATATATTATATATTATCGAATTGCTTATTCAACTGTTCAAGCAAAACTATTCATTGAATACTGTGAATCATTGCTAGAAACTTTCCTAATCATCCTAGATACAGTAGAAGGAAAGTCGTTTTTAAAAATAAGACAGCAAATGCATATAGCTTTTTAGAGCGCATTATCGGTTATGACTATTCATAATTGTATTCATTTAGATTCATGACTACTATATATCAAACTGATACATAGCTGATGGTGATTTGACAACTTATATCTACTTTTACAAATGTTAAAAATTCTTATGAAATATAACCTTAATGAGATGTTATTATGTGACTTATCATGCATTTCGAATGTAGCTTGGTTTCCTAAATTGTCTAGGTTATTGTAAAGCAGTGACAAATTAATAATTTCGCATTTATAAACTTGAAAATACATGTGGATGGACACCAATAAATAAAACCATATCAAATTTAAAAAGATGGGCATTGTATATATTTGCTTCACCTGTCGAATTATGATAATCGATAGCACAAACTATACATTTATTTACATGCATGACTCATCTCCAATAAATTATCATGCCCCGCAAAAAAACAATAGTGTTTAGCTATAGAATTACAATAATCTGTTTCAAATAATGATTTTTTTTTTTTTTTTTTTTTTTAAAGAAAAACAAAATTTCCTTATTGCCCCTATATACCATGTATTCTGGATTAGGCATTGCTCTGCGAAATCTTTACATACAACCTAAGTCCATATCATGGGATATTGAAATTTTTCATAAACATTAATAGGAATTTTTTCTTCCCGTGTCGGATGAAGATATGCCGATCGTTACAAGTCAGGGTCAATGTTAAAACCACCGCTATCTGCTTACGAGTCGTGACTACCACCACTCCCTTCACACTAGCACAAATATTCGTATTGCTATTTACGAAAACCGTTAAACCATCATTCAATCATTCATTTTTTGTATAGTCTGAATATATCGTAATATAAAGAAGACATTAGTGTCGTATATAAGCATGATTACCAGAAATTTATCGTAGCTAACAGAGTTTGATGATGGTTTCGAACGATAACTCGATGAAGAATCACGTCGGGTTCCATTCTTAGAGTAAACGTCGTTTCGTACGAAGGTCGTGCGACCATCGTGGGTTTACTGTGAGCACATTTTATGTGTATAGTCTGAATATATCGTAATATAAAGAAGGGTCGTATAAAACCAAGATTACCAAAATGTATCTTAGCTAAACAAAGTTTGATGATGGTTTCGAAAGTTTACTCGATAAAGAATCACGTCGGGTTCCATATATTCTAGAGTAAACGTCGTTTCGTACGAACATCGTGCGGCTATCGACTGGGCTTACCGTGATCACGTGATCATGATTGTTTACCAGCTGTCATTTTTCTTTTCATTTTCTTTTATCATAATGTTTCCATGGACTGTTACAGTACTCTTTGTCACGTGTGCACGTCCATTTAGCTATGCGATTATTCTTTATACAACCTTTCTGTTTACGAGTTTTGTATAAATATTTCCCCGGTGTGGATGGGCTGTTATAATTGCTCGTCCAATAGCGATACCATGGCAAGGTCGCATATTGAAAATCAAGAAGTGGGTTTGTATCTTGTAAGCTGTCTTCGTTTGTAATGTCGACATTATGCCGGCTTGCGCATCAGTGCTAGTTATATTTCACTGTGCACGGATATGATGGCTACCTTTTGATTTAGTTATGTATTTTATTTTGACATCAAGTAAAGATGGACTGATAGAAGAAAAAATAACCCAATTTAATAAATAAATGATTGAAATTACAAATGAATTATATCTGCAAATTCGGCGGAACAAATATCATAAATAGGTATCGAGGGAAAAAAATCCTTTGTTTTGTTTAGTATAGGTTCGATATTAAAACAACATACTGCGCGTTTATACAATTAGGTTTAACCAGTGTTTGGTTTGGTGTTGTTATATATTCCGTATACAAATTCAAATACATACAAGAATACAATTTACAAATTTAATACAAATCAAGAATTAAAAAATGGCTGGAATGCTCTATTCAGAGCCATTATCAAAATGGCTCTGTTCTTCTTAGAGGTCTCCTCTCCTTATGAAATTCCCCTACTAGTCTACGAGGTAATCCTTAATGCGCCGCTGGAGTTTAAATAAAGATTAGAAAATAATTTGTGACCTATCTCATTTTCATGTTAACTTGGAAAATTACCTTCGAAGAAATCTACACAGAAAAAAATCGCTCTCCATAATGTTGCCGTATTAATATGACGAAACCGAAAAAGGAAATGAAACATGTCAAAATTGTACCGTATACCTAATTTTGTGTATCGTCCATGTGATTCCAGCAAGACTGGGTCAATTTGTTTTCATTTTTATCATTCCAGAACATGACAGTATACACAATTCTTATTTACAACAAAATAAACCTTTCCCACTAACAGACCTATATTTTGGCATACTAGCTTTGTGCTAAACAAGTTATCAAATAGAATCTACTATTACTACTACTACTACTACTACAAATTATACTACTACTACTCACTACTACTACTAATTATAATAATAATAATATTAATAAAAATAATAATAATAATAATAATAATAATAATAATGATAATGATGATGATAATGATAATAATAATAATAATAATAATGACAATAATAATACAAACATTATTTCCAGGCACTTTTTTCACCATGTTATTGTATGGCTAGACCTCATCGTTCTCTTAAATATCATCCAGTTGCCGTTTGACTTTTCTCTTTCGTGCACATAGGATTGAGAGTAAAGGAAGAGACGCCGCTGTCATTTTCGAGGGTAACTAGGGGATTAAATCTGCATTATATTTTGTCTGCTCCTCAACTGATTGGCAGCTGTAAATGTTAATCATATGCTGATACAATGAGTTTCATAAGCTGACAGAGTATAATAGGTTTTCCAAAGGCGTACAAGGGCTAACCCCCTCGACAAATCCTTGCAAAAATACGAGAACCATAATTCATGGGGAAAATTAACCATTTTGGCCCCTTTTAGTCTTTTCCTCTGATGATTTCGTCATTGGAAAAATATATTTCTCAAGAGATTTTCCCATGTATATCTAAACGGAAATTACATTCCCGGGAGAAAATAATGGATGGTGGGGAAATTGTCCGGTTGACGCCCCCCCCCCCCCCACCCCCACTTATGTTTTAAAGATGGGGTGTAAGCATGAACCGGTTGTGCCCCTCCCCTCACATTATCCAGTGATTATGTGACTGAAATTGTTAGCATCAAAAAGGCGAAGCTAAGTCAAATTTAAACAGAAACTCTTTTTGTGCTAACCGAAATGAAAAAGAATAATAAGATGATGAGAAATATCCTTTAGGGAATGCCCTATTTTTTCAAAAGCTTTCAAATTCAACATGATAGTAGATCACTCGATATATTAGGAAGATTGGTTTGAATCTGATGTGCCCCCTCGAGACCGATATTAAGACTAGACAGTGTCTACAATACAGGCTCGTCGATCTATGGAGCGATGACATTTTGTCATTCGCAAAAAGGGACCTTCGTGCCCCTTTGTCTTACTTCCATCAGTTTAAAATACTTCTCTTACATGAGCAGGAAAGACGTTGACATTTTTTTAATTACTATTATTAATATGAAGATGGAAAAATTCTATCAACTGAATGATGCGTGTATTATTACAATTGACGGATATATGTTTCAATGCATTATTTCTTTTTATTGCATTCTCCCAAAACTGATATTGACAGGTATGGCTATTTTGTCAGAGGAATTGGAAAATCACTAGAGAATTGTTACCGTGGTAACACTAAGAGTGGGCGCTTTTTCAACAGATTACATCAAAGACTAAGCCAGATTAAGTTCATTTCTTATTACTGTTAAAGAAAACTTGTATATATATTATATAGAATCTTGTTTACTTTTTTACCTTACTAAAAATGGGAGTAACGGAATGTGACAATTAAATAAGAAACAAAAACGGGTTAGTTGTATTGGAGAAAATAAATTAAATTGATAATGACAGAAGAATAGCAAGAGCTATGGAAACAAAGATACAGAAATAGGGAGACGATTAGACGAAGAGACAAAGAGAAAGAGACCAAGACAGAAAGCTAAAGAGATAAGGATAAAAAAAGAGAAAAGGAGAGAACGAGGAAACAGAATTAGAAAATGGACGGTTTGTGCGCGAGTGTGTGTGCTTACGTGCGTGCGGGTGTGCGCGTGTGCGTACAAAGGAAATAGACAGACATTAAATGAGAATGGCAGCAAGACAAAAAGAAAATGAGAAGAGAAAAGATGGGAAAGAGAAAAGAAGAAAATCAAAGGATGAAAGACGGAAGAGAAAGACAGACAAAGAAAGAGAGAACGAGAGGTCGAGAAATAGAAAAGAAAATTGTGATATGGTGTTTGACAGTATGTCAAGTGTTATAATGTTCGAGTCGTATCGATTTTTGGCCGCTGACAGTGCAGCAACACTGTTATATCATGCTTTTCTTCCACGCCATTACGAGACGTGTATTACTCAACACGAACCATGCATGACTTATCTGTGGTTCACTTACTAACTAATAAGTAGACGTATATTACTTCTTTCTTCATTTCATTATTAAAAATGCCCTTTTTCTTGTCTGTCTTTCTTATTTGTTCTTATTTATTTCATTTTCCGCTTTTCTCTCCCCCTATCAATTCCTTTCTTCTATTTCCATCCTCTTTCCTTTCCCCCTTGTTATATTAACCTCCCCCCCCCCCCCCTTGGCCTTACGGAGAATGGGTGACATCGCAGAAAATTATTACCCTCCCGGTTTCTTCTTTAACCCTCCCGTTGCCAAACATGTTAGCAATATGAACAAATACATTCCAATAACACCATTTTCATCAACGTGTTCGCATTGTTTATATCCTGTAACAAATGTTGTTCCATGGTAACCGAATTTGACATTTACAAGCTCGTGTCAAATTTAAAATAGAAGACGACAATATTTTACTGTTTACAAGTATCTAAACGGTGAATTCCAGCTGGTGGTCTACGGGGTAAAGTACAAGCCGTCGCCGTTACGCATTCTTATGCTGCTGTAGATACGGTGCATTTACATTATGTATGCTCACTTTCATTAATGCCAAAAAAAATGTATTACTCCGTAAATAAAAGGCGTTGAAATCCACATTGGAAAGGGAGGTTATTTAAGGAGAATTTTTTGTTTAGGGGTCAAAAATCTACTCTCAATACAGTGGAATCCATACACGATACCGTCATAAATCTTACTCCTTTAAAGCCCCACTGCGTTCCTTTAGGTACTTTCGCCCTACAACCAACAATGCTTCAGCGGTACCCGTTGATCCCCCATGCTGCCCTTTTTCTTATGTTAATTATTGAGCTGATTGGGTGAGATAAACACTTGCCAGTGACCTTGCAGGGAGGTCTAATCCCTCCATGCCAAACTAGTGCAGACGGGCTTTTATATACATCAACCAAACCCCATGATGTGTTATAGAGAAAACACGCGTTTCCGTGGGATGTCCGCGAACTTAGACCTACGACGGTTAGAACAAAAATGGCCCCAGATCTCTTTCGATCCTGAGTCTAAAATGTGTCAACTAAATATCCTATATCCCTATATTTTTTTAGGGATAAGGTTACCTACCCCAGAGTCTGGCTTCAACTGACTTTCTTTTACACGAAGAAACGCAAATTACGCTTTGAAGACTTTCTAGACAAGACCCTACACAAGACCCCCCCCCCCCCCCTTCCCCACTCCAGAGGGACCGCATTCGTGTTCCCCAAATCTCCGGTAAAGGGGTACTCTTCACGCGACAAAGTCCGGCCCGTATTGACTTTACACACCGGAGATAGGGGCTGCTCAAGAGGGGGGACATGCATACACGTACCCTGAAAAAAAAAACACTTAATGGGGGGGGGGGGTCAAGAGCTTCAGAAACCGTGATATCACGTCATGTTCTGATGTCATAAATATTGCAAAGGTGAACAGGTTGCATGAACAAACAAGCAATTATGTAAGACTATGGTGGCATTGAATATCGTGCTCCGCAGAGAGACAGTGCATGCAAAATAAATGAAGTCGTGCAACCTGAAAGGAACGATCTACTGTAGATATTAAAACACTATCTCGAATATATTGTGAAGCACGTACAGAAGAATAAGAACGATCGATTGTAAAATCACATTTTTTATTTTTGTATAACGATACGGATGAAAATGAAGATAACGTTGATGATAGTTTATATAATTATAATAATTGTTATTATTACTATTATAATAACAAGCATAACATTAATGGTAATAATATTAATACTAACATTTGGAGTAATGATAGTAATTATGATACAAAATAACAATGATGATAATGATGATGATGATGATGACGATGATGATGATGATGATGATGATGATAGTGATGATTGGGATGATGATGATGATGATGACGATGATGATGATGATGATGACGACGATGATGATGATGATGATGATGACGATGATCATGATGATGATGATCATGACGACGACGATGATGATGATCATGATGATGATGACGATGATCATGATGATGATGATGATGATGATGATAATAAGAGCCATTATGATGATAATCATAATGATATATTGATATAAATGGTGGAATTTAAAATCCTGTGCCCAGAGAGACAGTGCGTGCAATTTACATGAAGTAATGAAACCTCGAAGGAAAGATCTTCATCTGTAGATATCAAAATACTACCGCGAAATTATTGTGAAGCACGTTTAGAGAAAGAACGTTTGGGTCACTGAAGAGTGCTTGTTATATTAACAAAAAATGTTCTTTGGATCTTCTATCCATCTTCATTCTGCTAAAAGTACCACATATTTTACCTAGTTTGACTAGTATAATACGACAAAGACTATGTTCTTTCGGGTAATAAAGCAAACAAATTACAATTTCATAATGATTTACTATCGCGTTTTTTTATATCTTTACAGACGATTAACTGCATTTAAACCTTTATTCAGTATGCCTTTATTCAGTCATCAAATGACATGTATTAAGATCAAATATCTGTGTTTTTCTTCTTTAATGCATTAAAGGTCAAATTGGAAAACTACATGTCTATTTAGCTTGACAGGCTTTCCATTATATGGATGTAACTTATAGGCTTGCGTCCTGAAGCGCTTGCAAAGGGGAAAACCCTGGTTTCGTTCCACGTCGTGGAAGTGGGTTTGTTCGGGCCCTGAAAATCCGCAATAATTTGAACTTTCACTATTTACCGTTCGCTATAAATTTGATGGTTCCATCGGGTCCACTAAACCTAATTTCTATTTTTTTTTAAATACAAAATAGTGGTTCAAGAGAGGACTTAAGGGGCTCAAGATTCCTCTCACCCCCTCCCCCTCCCCCTACCAAAAAACACGACAACTTAAAGCAAGACACATGTAGAAAATGAATGCAAGAATCCCCTGACCCCCTCCCCCTTCTATTATTCTAAAACCGCGCCTGACAAAGAATATTTGAGTGAAAAATAATCATTCCCCTTCAAGCAATTCAGCGTCATGTCTCTCATCAGGGCTGGCTTCCTGCTCGTCCCAGGGGCGGATCTAGGGGAGTTCGGTGGTTTAAACACCCCCCTAGGGCGGCCAAATGAAAAAAAAGGGAGAAAAAGGGGAGGGGGGGGGAGAAAAGTAAAGAAGAGGACAAAAGTAAAACAGTAAAACGGCGCGATTTTGGGAAAATCCTGGATCTGCCACTGGGTCAAACACCGCCCCCCCCCCCCCCCCCCCTTGGCAAAAAGCTCGATCCGCCCCTGCTCACGGTCCGAGTGGTATATGATTACGTAAGATCAAGTCATAGACCTGCCATCGAGGCATTATGCAACGTCTTTATGCTTGCATGCTACTCATTAAAGCATGTCTGTATATAATATAGAATAGACAGGTCTATGCGTAATGAGATGAACATTGTGAATGTGTAGCTGTCGGGTATTTGATATGCTTCCAAAAAGCATTTGTCTTAATTTAAAATGAAATATTTAAGAAATTCACAGGTTTGCGGTTTCACCATTATTATGGGCAGTCCTAAAAAGGGAATGTTTGATTAGAAAGGGGGAGACAAGAAAAGAAAGTGAGAGAGACATGACTTATAATTATTCACATGACACGTTACCGTGGCAATACCCTATCCATTTCGAAACGACTGTAAGAAAGCCCATGTTTTGTTTGTTTGTTTTGATTTAATTGTGTTTTTTTTTTTTTTTTTTTTTTTTAATAGGTTATTGCTTCTTCTTTTTTTTTTTTTTTTTTTGGGGGGGGGTAGATATTGTATCTATGGGAAAAAACAATAAAAATGCATATAACAGGTTGAATTGGAATCTGTATTACATCATGTGCATAAGTTTACCAACATTAAAGCTTATAGCCGCGGCTACGGATGGTACGAAACAACCGATTATTATTATCTAAAGAAACGTAACTTTAATATTTAAGTTTTTTATTTAATTTATA